>BJCM01264863.1:0-17822 GCA_018326385.1 Flaveria bidentis
CGATTGTCCCATTCGCATGGTCCAGTCGTGCTACTGAATCAGATTACTTAGTTAAACACATTCTTTAACCTTTAATGATTCAGAACTTGTCTAACAACTGTAAGCCTATATAACATGTTCATATATGCGTGTACCAATACATAATATCAATAGATATAACATTAAACAATCAACAAACATTCACAGAAGAGTTTTTCATTTCATAGATTTAACATTACATATGTGTTACAAGATGAAAGTCTATTACATTTAAGATCACTAGACAAGAACTAGGAACATGTGTACCAACAGTAATGAAGCAAGTTAAAGAGTTTCAAGATGAGGCATTGAAAGAAGATCATCTTAACTCGGAAAGAATGAGAGGTCTGGTTGTGGAATTGGGTGAAAACACATTTGGTGTTAGGACCCGATTTGGACGAATGTGGATTCCTCGTCATGGGGATCTACGCATGAAGATTATGGACGAAGCTCACAAGACTCGATACTCCATTCATCCCGGTGCCACGAAGATGTACCAAGACATGAAGAAATACTATTAGTGGCCGGGTATGAAGCGTGATGTGGTGGAGTATGTGAGTAAGTGCCTTACTTGCCTACAAGTGTAGGCCGAGCTTCAGAAGCCGTATGGGAAGATCCAACCTTTGGATATACTAGAATGGAAGTGGGAGCACATCACCATAGATTTTATTACGAAGTTGTCACGTACCCCGAAAGGGTATGATGCCATATGGGTGATAGTTGACCGTTTGACGAAGAGTGCTCACTTCCTACCGATCCGCGAGACATATTCATTTGAGAGGTTAGCGGATATTTTCATTAAGGAGATTTTAACTCGTCATGATGTACCAGTGTCGATTGTGTCTGACCGTGACACTCGGTTTACATCCAAATTTTTGAAGAAATTCCACGATGCTATGGGGACGAGGTTACACATCAGTACGACTTATCATCCTCCAGCGGATGGTCAGTCAGAGAGGACCATTCAAACATTGGAGGACATGCTTCGGGCATGTGTTATCGATTTGGGAGGAAGTTGGGATGACCACCTACCGTTAGCTGAGTTCTCATATAAAAACAATTATCATGCTAGCATTGGTATGCCCCCTTATGAGATGCTATACGGTAGGAGATGCCGAACACTCGTGTGTTGGGGCGACATTGGTCAGAAAGAGTCAGGGAGCGTCAAGGTGATCGATGCTACGACTGAGAAGCTTGAAAATATCAAAGCCTTCATGATGGCAGCCAAAGATAGATAGAAGTCGTATGTTGATAAACGACGCAGACCGATTGAGTTTAAGGTGGGTGATCGGGTTATGTTGAAGGTCTAAGCTTGGAAGGGTATCATCCGATTCAGAAAGTGGGGCAAGTTGAGCCCAAGGTATATAGGGCCTTTCCGAATTGTTGCTCAAGTAGGAGAGGTGGCCTATAGACTAGAATTACTAGATGAGTTAGGTGGAATTCACCCAACATTCCATGTATCTCATCTGAGGAAGTGCTTAGTGGATGAAGATATGATTGTTTCACTGGAGGATATCGAAGTGGATGAACAACTCAATTACGCGGAGCAACCAGTGGCAATCATTGATCGAAAATAGAAGAGGCTGAGAAATAAAGTGGTTCCTCTTGTGCGTGTACAGTGGAAGCACAGGAAGGGATTCGAGTCTACGTGGGAGACCGAAGAAGAAATGAAGCAGCATTACCCACAATTCTTTGAGGAATAACAGGTTTCGGGGATGAAACCTATATAAGGGGGGTGGAATTGTAACACCCGGTTATTTTTTTTAAAATCAAGAAAGAAGAATAAAGTGAAGAAAAAAGAAGGAAAAGAAATAAAACCCAAGTCTAGTGGTTAAAAGTGACAAAAAGGACAAAATCTTTGAAAAGTGGGTGTAAAAGGTGGTATGGCCGCCCATATGTCACAGACATCATAAATTCTCGGACATTTTAGAGAGAGAAGGAAAGTGCAGCAGAGAAGTCTCGGTTTTGGAAAGAAGAACAAGAAAGAATTCGAATTCAAGGTAAGAATTCATGGTTTTACGGTGTTCTTAACCGGTAATGTCCTCGGGTGTATGCTTATATGTGTTTGTATGTGTTTGGGTATGTTATTAGTGGATTTCTAGGTGGTTGAATTCAAATTGCAGACGAGTTTGGAAGAAGCCATACTCAAGAGCTGCAAAGGTGAGTTCTATAACCCCTTTTTTTACATGTTTTAACTGATTTTGGGGCTGGAAATGCATGAATGTATGTTTTTATTAAACTAGGTTTTGAACCCGTATGTACGAATGCGTGTATGCTGTGGTTGCGTTATGATGTTGGTCTATGTTCATGCTTGTTGATGTTATGGTTGTGTTTCTAAGGCTTAGAAGGTAAGATTTAAGCTTAGAACATGGTAGATGGTATTTGGGAACTGAATCTGATGTTTGGGTATGAATGGGTTGAGAATAATTGCCTAAGTGTAGACAAATGCGGATGGAGTATGTGAAATGCGGATGGCAAATGCGGATGAGTAAGGTCAATGCGGATGAGAAAGTCTAAGTGTGAGCAAATGCGGATGACTAATGCGGATGAGCATTGACTAAGTATGTGAAATACGAATGATCAATGCGGATGAGCATTGACAAATGCGGATGAGTAAGAGCAATTGCGGATGAGAAAGTGAATAAATACGGATGACAAATGCGAATGGGGTATGGGAAATGCGGATGAACAAACACAAATGCGAATGAACAAAAGGGCAATGCGGATGAATACTTAGAATATTTTCCGACTTCTTGGAAAAAAGGGTGATATGTAGGTTTTGACTCGGGAGATTCCTGGGGGTTGTGTACGTTGAATTTTGAGGCATAGATGTTAAGATGGGCATGTTATGATGTGTGATTGATGCTTATGCATGATGGTATGTAAGATGTATGTTATGTATGTATGATGCCCTGTATGATGATGTTGTATATGCATGTTAATGTTCCTGTTATGTATGTTTATTTTCCCATGGCTTTACGTTGAATGTTAATGAATGAAATGAAAGTATTATGAAACATAAAGTGGAAGATAATGGAAAAGAGGAATGAAATGAAAGAATGCATGCATTAATGAACGAACGAACGAAAGAGAGGCTTGCAAGCAAATGTATGGAGGTTCACACTCAATGCGGAGTGTTAGCTCAACCATGTGCAGGTTAGCTACCCTATGAGGAAGCACACTGGGCTTAATCTGTGTGATTAAGCAAATGTATGGAGGTTCACACCCAATGAGGGGTTGTCAGCTTAATTATGTGCGGGTTATATACCCCATGAGGATGCACACAGGGGTTTAGTCTTTGTAATTGACCAGACGTAGGGGTCCTTGTCGCTTAACCCTAAATGAATTGCTTGGTGCTCTAGAGGAGGGTTAAGCACATGACAGGACCTAGATGAAAACGAAAGATAATAAATGTACGAAACAAACGATGATGTAGATAATAAATATTATCTATGTGTAAGTATGATGTGTGATCACATGTTAAAGTAAAGAACGGTTTAATGAATGTAAAGTATGTTTTATGTTAAACTAGAGCTCAACCAGCAACGCTGACTTTTTATGCATTTTCCAGTTGGCAGGTGAGCATTGCTGAGGATGGTGCGGGGAAGCTACTTGGCATTTGGATGACATTCTTTTGTTAATGTTTTTGCATTGTAATGTGAACAAATGAAATTGTGTAACGAATGTTGTATTATTTTGCAAAAGCATTTATAATGAAAAAAAGTTATTTTAATGTTCCACTGCGATGTTTTATGAAAGATAAATGTCATTATAGGTTTTATGAGCGATGATTGGCCAGCTGTAAGCGTCCCGGGAACAGGGCCTTACATAGTCATGCGTATTAAGGGTAGTAAGCCGTTGTTAGGCGGTATTTACTACTTGCATCAATCTTCTATGAATCTTATGCAAGTAGGAGATTGTTGGATTCTTTATGCCCAAGACACATAGAAAATTGATGTGGTTAGTACGTTATGATCCAAGTCGGGTCATACCCAATAACAAGCTTAGCAAACACCAATTAATATCTAATTGATGATATGATCATGCAATTAAATAAATACACCAATTTAGAAAATGGGCTTTCTAAATAAGTTGCATATGAGATGGAACAACTTATAGGGATATTTTGTTCATGGGTATTATTTGTAATGTTATTTAACATTGGTTAAATAACATCAAATAATAATAGTGTGTGTATGTTATATAATTAAAAGGTTAATTACATAACTTAATAAGTAACTAGTTACAAATTAATTGGTAGATAAAATTAGGGGGAAACCCTATTTTAAAACCATATTTCGGCCGCCCCCTTTGGTGGGTGTGTTCCTTTTGTTGTCTTGGGATAATGCTTCATTAACTAGTCACACACTCAACCCCCTCTCTCTCTCTCTCTCTCTCATACATACAAGAACCAAAAGTAAAAAGTTCTCTCCATTTTTGAAGAAAACTCACGGCTGAAAAGGTGGTTCCGCAGCTTCTTCTTTGGTTTTTGGTGTACAAATCCTAGCTATTAAGGTCTTTGCTTGATGCTTGTGGGTATGGAAGCTTGAGAACACCTTTCCTTGGTGTTTTGGCTGTTCAAGAACCTCATTCTCTTCCTCAAATAACCCGTTTTGGCAGCTCAACAAAGGTAGTTTCATGAGTATTGTTTTGGTTGTTATTTCTTCTTGATAGCTAGTTCATTCACATATATTTGATCCTATGTTCTTGGGTTTGTTGTTGCTAAGCAATATGCTTTAATTTTCAGTTCCTAAAACATATTATTAAGTTATGATTCCACTGCATTTTCATGTTTAAATGGTTAAACCACTTTGATGATGTGTCCAACAAACCCAACATTAGTCGCACGACTGAACCTTGCTAATGGTTTAGTCGTACGAATGGAAACTACAAACCTATAAATACCACTTAATTCGTGAAAAAACATAACACTTTGAATACTTTGAGGGATACTTCATATATTCATAAACCGTAGCCATCTAGAGCGTCCTAAACAACTAATCCAACTTCAAAGTTTGATCTTGATCGACCCCTACTCATTCTTAACATTTAGTTCATTGATATATCGATCCGGTTATCGTTCACACTAATTGGAATGCCAATCAAATAGGATTCCGCACTATTTGATCTAGTTTCACGCAGAATCTGTTAGTACTCCATACGTACACGGTCCTGATAGATTTGATATGAAAGATTGTAAGTCAGCCAAGACATCCATACCCAGACACCACAATCGTTGTCTTGACTCTAAGGGGGAGGATACTGATCAACATTAGTATAGGTAAATCATTGGGTTTCTGATGTATCTCACAAAAAGTAGACCTGATATCATGTTTGCAACATGCATTTGTGTAAGATATCAGGTTGCTCTAAAGGTGTCTCACCTAGTTTCTGCCAAGAGAATCCTTAGATACCTCAAAAAAGCACCTAAACTGGGTCTCTGGCATCCAAGAAACAACATTTTCAATCTCTATGGCTATTCTGATAGTGACTATGGTGGCTACAACATTAACAAGAAATCTTCATCAGGTGGATGTCAATTTTTTGGTTGAAGGATCATCTCATGGCAATGCAAGAAGCAATCATGTGTCTCTACATCTACTACGGAAGCTAAATATATTGTTGTTATAAGTTACTATGCTCAGCTGCTGTGAATTCAAAATCAAATGTTAGACTATGGATTCAACTTTATGAGCACTCCTATCCACATTGACAACAATAATGCTATCTCCATTACTGAAAATCTAGTGAAGCACTCCAAGACAAAACACATCAACATCAGGTATCATTTAATAAGAGATATACATGATTTTTTTATTAAACTAATCAAAGTTGATTCAAATGAACAATATGCTGATTTGTTCACCAAAGCCTTTGATAAACAAAGATTTAAGTATCTCACTACAACTATTTGGATGATAAACATTGATTAGTCTATCTCATTTGAAAACCTTTGATACAATGTGTAATGTCTTTTGTCAAAACAATCTAAGCCCTATTACAAAAGGTATTCTCTGAAAATTTTCTAAGTATAGATTCTTTCGAAGAGAAATTAACCCTCGAAAGATGTTTCACATATCTACCGAACCAAAATTTCTCCAAGGAAAATCTTTTTCTTGGAAGAGTTTTTAGTCTCGGAAGAAGTGATTGATAATTTATCAGATCTACTTTTGAAGCTTATAAACTTTTCATTTGGAAAAACCACTTTACTCTCGGAAGTAATAAATTACCTTTAGAAATTAAGTTGGCTTTGGAAGAAGATTACCTTCGGAAATCTCTTATACTCGGAAGAAGACCTTACTATGTAATGAAAATCTTTGGGCCCCACAACTGTAAAAGTTAAAGATTTTCTTAATGATGTCAGAATATTTTAAATGGATTTAACCTTACTGCCCTTGTCACATCATACCCAAACCATCACTTCACCTTATCCATCCGCTACTTTCACCCATTTAAATATTTCGACTCACTCATTTTAATCTTTTTACCGATTTCATTGTCCAAAGCTTTCTTCATCTCCAATTTACCCAAATCTAGCTCATTTCTCTGCTTCTTTCTCACTAATGGCGCTTAACCCTCAACACAATCAAGTCGCATTGTTGGATTCGTCCATGGATGCTGACTTCTCTAAAATTATCTCCTTTCTAACCCAATCCACTTACTTCACAACCCTAACTATAAACCACATCGTGTATTCAAACCATGTGGCTGAATTTTGGGGGAATGCACAGATTATAACCCAGAATGGGGTTAGGGTTTTGATGTCCAGCATTTATGACCAAGAGTTGATTATATCCAAACAAATCATCAGGGAGCATCTCGAGTTTCATGATGAAGGTTCACCGATGGAGTTCCCCAAGACCGAAGTTGATGAAACATATACCTTAATGTGATATGTGGGTTATGTCAGTACATCCACAGTCTACAAGTTTAACTTCTCATATCAATGGAAGTTCCTGCTGTACATTGTCCTCACTACTTGTCAAACAAGTCAGGGGGATGGGATAAAATCCCATATGAACTAGGATGTCTAGTTCATGGGTTGTTAAGAGGCCTCTGCTTTAACTATTCAAAATTCATGCTGGCCAATTTGATGGACAACCTTCAAAGGGAGACATTCTATATTTATCCTAGGTTCATCCATCACTTCATCAACTATGAGTTGGACCAGAGCAAGCTTGTCTGTGCAGCTGCTCTGCCAGTCCCTCACATGAGGCTGACCATCTTCAAAATTCTAAAGAAGATGTCCACCAACTTCACCGGAAGACAGAATCCACATCTTCCATGCATGATTGAGCACATAGCTCCTGGTGACATCCATGTTAACCCCACAGGCGATGAACCCACACCAACAACAACCTCACATTACCAATTCTATCATCTCACCCCATCAAATACACATATCAAAGACGCCCCAAACGAACCCTTGTTTAATCTACTTTGATTGAGCAAGCCCCTCCTATTCAACCCAAAAGACTAGAGTGGAAACATGGGCTCCCACTCATCGGAGGTCTCACCTTCCTTTACCATTGACCTCAATATGGGATTTGTGCCTCCTCAGTCGCAATCCCATGAGCCCGAAACAAAAGCTGAAAGCCCTTAGGGTGAGTCTCTATACTCCCTTGAGTAGCCAAAAAGGGACAATCCCACCATAGGCTCAATGCCAATAGACATTGATCAACGTCTCGGGTCATTAGGTATAACTTTCTATCCTTTACTGGCCTATTAATAAGAACTGATGAGGAGATTATTTATCTTCAAGGTAATGAAGTTGATCTTCAACACCTCTAAAGGATCAATAGAGCCTAGAGGGACCTCTTATCTCTAGCCCCCATCAGTAAAAATCAACTGAGGTGAGTCCTATTGATATGGAGGGGATCATGTAAATTCAGCTGCCACTATTGAAGAAGCCCCATTGGATCCTCAGGGAAGTGGTAACATTTCTGAGTCTGAATTTACGGCAATCGTGCCCTTTGATAACTCTGAAAGAGACATCATTAGGCAAGGGAAACTAGGGTGCCAAGAAACCACATCTAGGGTGAGGATGAACATACTAGGTATGCCTCATATCCCCATGATTCTTCAAAAAAAGATGAGGAAAATATACAACTCACCATTCAAGAACTACTTTCTAAAGTTTCAATTCTTGAATTCAAGGTTAAGACTTTAGAGGATAGGTCTACCACTCAACAACTTGAGATGGAAGGTCTCAAAGCGCTACTAGCTGAGAACAGATTGAGAGATCTGGTAGGCACGTACCCATTCAGGTCTCATTGACCTCTTCCTCTAGCTCATCTAGCTGTGATGATGATGCTACCAAAAATGGGGAGAGTGTTTAGAGGCAAACATATGAGGAACCACAGAGCCAAACATCTCCAACTTCAAGATACCCTGCTCATCAAGCAATAGTTTTTTCCAAGCCTCCTCCAATTGTTCTTTAAGTGGATCAAAGGATGCTCCAAGATCTGAACAGGTTCTTTTCCAAGTTCACGCTTGAATCTTTTATTGAATAGCCAAGCTCTGATATTGCTGTGGCATACTTTGGAGCTCAAGAGCTTTAAAGGTTGAATGCACCTTCTACCACTGTCCAAGAAGTTGGTCAACCTAAGGTCTACATGAACTGTAGATTAATTTCAAAGGGGAAATGGAGACTGATGGCGCAACAACTAAAACAGTTGGGATAGAGAGTGCATTGACACAAACTTCTAAAGCTGAAGTCAAAGCCTCAGAAGAACCATTTCAATCTTCTGAAGCTGAGATGAAAGCTGCGGAAGGGTTATTCTCTTTATCCGAGGATCTGGTTATCATAGATGTTATTATAGAACTAGCATCTAAGGTGAACACTAAGGATTTTCTAAACCGACCCCTCACTCAAACAACATCATTAACACAAGCTCAAGTATCCACCTCTCAACCTGAAACCTCCACACAAGAACCCCCAAAGTCTAGCACTTTTGAAGATGTCAAAGGAAAGAGGAAGATGATTGCAGAAGAGCTTCAAGAGGAAGAAAGGTTAGAGAAGCTTAAAAGGAAAGGTAGACTCCCAACTGGGAAGTTGCAAGTTGCAAGCAGCAAAGCAGTTGCAGCCAACCAGGAGGCTATCAACAACCGAAGAAGGGTGGAAATCATTGATAGGCTTGTCAAGCTTGGAGCTTTAGTGAAAATATGCACTTGCTACCACTAAAGGAGGCATCAAGGTTGGACTTAGAGGAAGAAATGGAGAGGAAGGAGAGAGAGGCTGATTTGCAGCTAAGGAGGAAAATAATAACTTTCCTAACATCCAGAGGTTTCTCTCAAGAAGAATTATCTCCATACAATACTAACATGATCATGTGCCTTTTTCATGAAAGAGCAAGATCAAATGGAGAAGGAGTGAAAGAAAGTTGCAAAGGAGAAATTGAGTGTGAAAAAGAAGAAGAAAGAAGAAGCAAGACTCATTGTTGTTAGGAAGATAGCTGATAAGGCCTGGATGAAAGACTATCTCCGGGCTCATGGCTTCTCTAGAAAGCAGGTGGGTCCCATGTCTAAGAAGACCTTGCAGCGGCATGTCAGTGATATCAAGGCTGATATTCGCTCAGGGAAAAGGAAGGAGATGTATCGAAGGGGACATGGGATGACCTTCAAACCAGCACCTCAACCCCAACCACAACCTGAACCAACCCCATTCCTATTTCCCAATTAAACTAAACCCACATCTGAACCATACACTCCTGAACCTACACCATCCTCCATACCTACCTTATCACCACAACCACCTCAACTACCCATCCTCAAACCCAATACACTTCCTAGAACCCAAACACCACTACCTACCTAACAACCACTCAAACCATCCCCTCAGCCTTCTAAACATCTCTCCTTAGAGGAGTTTAAGGTGATCAAGATGAAGCTCATCAAGTGTACAACCTTGAGCGACATCTCTTGTGAGGAGGAGTCAGTTAAATTGACTTATGTTGATGGCTCCTTATGTTCCCTCATAAGAGATTAATTCCTTGATCTACCTAGAGGAACACTAGACCAAGACGTTAAACTCTTTGGCCTCAACTCTGATTCACTAAATGATGAAGAAGAGAAGCTAAGAAGAAGGCTGGTGACTCTACTGGATTCCAAGAAAGGGGATAGATTGCCAAGTAAGCCCCTTGTGCCAAGAAAGATGATCATCCAATGGAGGTTCGAAGACTCTTCTCACAACTTTGTTGTTGAGAGAGAGAATGGCGAGATAAATAGGCTCAATGCCTCATCTTTGCTACACTTAAGCAGATTTGATATTGCTGAGTAAGCAGAGAAGCCATTCTCCAACTCCTCCAACTCTGAGATAGCTGCTCACATCAGAAATCATCTGAGCAGTCTTCATCTAGCCGAGCTAACTGCAAGGACCAAGATTGAAGGGGAGCTGAAATTGAGAGAGGAGGAGGAAAGGAAAGGATCAACAACCAAAGGCAAAGCCTTTCTTCAAATGGTTTAATGTCCTAACCTTGAATCCATAGTTAGATGGGAGAATGACTACAACTCCCATCAACTAACTCTCTTCAGGGGGCACAACAAAGGGTGCATGTCATTTAGAGTGACAAACTGGATCTCCTGTCCACTAATGACTTGTACAAACTTCTCAACACAACTTCAAGGAAGAACAAAGAAACAGATAAAAATCTTCTATCCCTAGTGCTGAAGGTTTTGAGAAGCAGGAATAAGTGAGGTTTTGGTAGCATAAGCCTAGGGGATTTTATTGGATCTAGAAAGGCTGGTGCAATCAAAACCAAACATTTAGAAAATTTTGGTGCAACTAATAAAGGTCTTCCGAAGCTAAGTATGGAACTTCTAAAGGCAAATGGAGTTCTTCCGAAGGAAAGTACAAGATTATCTTCCACAAGAAAACTCCAACTTTCGAAGACAAAGTCTTCTCTCTTCTGAAGTTCAAGACTTAGAGGAATTCAAGATAATCACTTCCAAAGTATGTAGAAGTCCCCAAGCCTCGAAAGAAGTAGCCTCTTCCAAAGTATAAGTGGCTTCGGAAGAACTTGTTCTTCCGAAGCCGATTAACCTTCGGAAGACATTGTTATGAACTAGTGGACATAAGTATGGTCTTTCTGACACTCAGCTACAGACCTCTGATATACTGCATGGCGCTTTCTCAAACCCATGTAGTTGGCCATACTTTATTCGACTATTCACCTTTTATCAGTTAGTACCAAACCTTAGATAAGAGTTTATCTAAGATACCTTAACTATATCTTTGTAGTATTTGCTTTAGTTGTAGGTTTCCAGTTGGTTTTAAAGTATATCCAGCTGTAAGTTATAGTATATATAGTTTCTTATTATAACTCTTGTAACATGCTTGTAAGAGTCTTGTAATACTTTGAGTTGAGAAGTAATATATAGAAGTACCTTGAAAATTATTTCCTTGTGTTCTTTATTATTTAGTATATTATTATCAACTCCTAGAAGAGATTCTGCTTCATCTAAACCATGTGTGATTAAGTGAGTTTGAGAGAAAAACCAAGCGTTAGTGACAAACATTGATCCTGCAGCTCAATTTATTTTGATTGTATTTGGTATGTAAATCTGGCTAGACCTTATGGTTGAATGGTTATGTTTTTATGGTTTTGGCCCATTTGATGGCTCAAAATTGTAATAGATTAGAGTTTTCTTTTATTATGTATTTTTTTATAAATAATATGATATTTGAAGACACGAAGTCAAAACCGAAAACGAGATGAACAAGGAGTTAATGGGAGCCGATCAAGACATCTAGATGCATTTAGGTTCATCCTTGTGATTGTTTATGTTGTGATCTCGTGACCTAGTTTGATCTTATTACCTGGCTCTAGTAAGATCAAACAACCATAGCCATAAAATTTACATATTTACTTTGATATTGTGGTTGCTCTAATATTATAAATGTTATAACATGTCAACTTAATACAAAAATACTTAAAAATATTTTTTTACAATCAATATAAATAACAAGTTCTAAACTTATTTTTACAACTTGTTAAAATACTAAAACAAATAGTTTGTTTTATAAAAGATAATCAATCAAGTTGTCAAATATAAAATTACTTTAAATTTCAAAACTTGAAATTTGATTATTTTAAATTAAAATTGGTTATCTATTTTTAAGGATAACTAGATAAGTTTTTAAATTAAAAATTAGTTTAAATTTAAGAAACTTAAAACTTGATGATTTAAAATTATTAAAAAGATAAACATATAAGATTTTAATTTTTAAATTAATTTAAATTTCAAAACTTGAATCTTGATAATTTAAAATTATTAACTTAATAAAATGATTATCTATCTCGTGATAAACCGAGTTTTAATAGGTTATTAAGATCTAATGTCCCGAGAGATGAAATGATTCATCACTTATTGTCATGAACTAAATATTGTAAAATTGGATTTTACAACCCACGTATGAGTTAATCATTCGTTGTGTTTGACCCTATTCGGTAAACACTAAAACTGGATCACATAGATAAAAATCAATAGTCTATGCCATCCTACTATTAAGAACACTTGGAATATTAAGCAAAACATCAGTGTTTGGATCCACATCACCGCACTTGATGTATAGTTTATTCTTTCGAGGTGCAAGGGTTTCGTTGACAAATCTGGCCCTTCCACACGTACCTGTTTTAGGATGACTATTACTTTTCTCTCTTGTTACATGCCACAGCTGTTTAGAGAGAATATGGGGCATAGATGAGGCTAAACGTATCAATGCATTAACAAATGTTGTCATTGTGTCCTCATAGCAGAGAGTTGTGCACTTTTCACAATTGACAAACGTAGTCAGTCTGTCTAATCACTTACTAATGTTGCATGCCCCAACTGCCTTTAGTAACTGACCAAGCCACATTCTTGTTCCTTATTCAAAATTATTGTAAATAGGTCATTAATTATAAAAACGAAATAATACATCAAAAATACTATTTATTTATTTTTTGGTTATTTAAACACATGTCTTCAGAAACTAATAACTCTTTCATTCTCAAGTCTATAAGAAGAGAAACTTGACAACACCAATTTTCTCGCATGGCACCACAATCAAAGAATTGTTCTTAAGATGTCGAAAAAGCTTTATGTTCTAGATAGCGTTATTCCTAACAAGCTTGAAAATAATATGCCCGCTACTCGTAGAACTTGGGAAAAATTTAAGAAGGATGCCGATGAGGTAGCTTGCCTTATGCCAACCACCATGTCTCTTGATCTCCAGAAGAACATGGAGGACATGATTGCATTTGATAACTTACACATGTTTTAGAAACAAGCCCGAGAAGAACGCTATGATACCATGAAGCATCTAATATCTTGCAAAATACAAGAAGGCTCGTCTGTTAGTGCTCATGCGCTTAAGATGAAAGGTTGCAACGACCAAATAGTCAAACTTGGTTATCCCATACAAGATGAAATGGCAACAGACTTCATTCTAGACTCCCTCCCAAGCTCTTACGACTAGTTCGTTATGAAATTCAATATGAATGCATGGGTAAAAACTGTTGCTAAACTCCATGGTTTGCTCAAAATTGCTAAGCATAATATACCAAGTAAGACTAAGCAACTGCTAAAGGTCAGATCTATTGGTGTTAAAAAGTCTAATCCCTATAAAAGAGGTTATAACAGTAAAGGTAAAGAAAAGACTGTTGTTGCCAAGTTTGCCACCAACAACAAACGGCTAGCTACTAAAAAAAAGCGGCACCCCCTCCTGACAAGCGTCACAACCTTGAATGCAATAAGATGGGGAACTGGAATCATAACCGCCCTGACTATCTAGCTAAGCTTAGGGAGAAGAAGGCCAATGATGAAGGCATTTCTTCAAGTATTCTCATTTATGTCATAGAGCTTTTTACTGTTTTTCTAGCAACACATGGGTATTTGATACTGGATGTGGTTACCACATCATTAATGTCTTGTAGGAGCCCGAGAAGTGGAAGAAAATGAAAGAAGGTGACGTGGAGCTCATTGTTGGTGATGGAAAAAAGTACCCGTTCTAGTAACCGAAACATATCATCTCTCTTGTCCATCTGGTCTTGTAATTACTTTTGATAATTGTTTATTTGCTCCTGGTTTAACCAGAAACAATATTTTAGTTTCTTATTGTTTGAACAAGGATTCAAGTACGTTTTTAATGATGCTTTTATTTATGCTTACTTGAATGATGACTTTCATTTTGAGGCTAAACCTCAAAATGGTATTTATGAGATTGATGTTCAAACAAAAAATAACATATATAATCTTTCAAAGTGTATCAAGTCTGGAATTAATGACACATTTCTATGGCATTGTAGAGTTGGCCATATAAGTAAGGCCCCCATGAAAAGGCTTCAGTTTGAAGGGATTCTTGAATCCACAGGACATGAATCATTTAATGAATGCAAATCTTGCCTAGTTGGTAAACTCACAAAGTATCCTTTCACCTATGTTGGTTATCAAGCCAAGGAGTTTTTAGCACTTATACATTCGGATGTATGTGGTCCTTTTCAAACCATGTCTAGAAATCATGAAAGATACTTCGTTATGTTTATTGATTATTATAGTCAATACGATTATGTATACCTTATGAAGCATATACATGAAGCTTTTAAAAAATTTAGAGTTTCAAAACAAAGTAGAAAACCAACTTGGTAAGACTATCAAGGTACTTCAATCAGATCGAGGTAGAGAATAGCTAAGCCAAGAGTTCACTAATCATCTAAAAGAAGGCACTTTTCCTTGAGAAAGTGTTTCTTCATCGAAGAACTAGAAGTAATATGGTAGATCTTGATGAAATTCGAGACCCCAAACAAACTCTAATGCAGTTGGTGTGTCTGAACAACAAGAAATTGTTCATTATTCAGACATAAACACAAGTGTTCGTAGAAGTAGTAGAACTAGCAAAGAGCCTGACAAATAACTCTGGAATTTGGAGGGTCCCGAGGTTCTGGTAGTAGCTGATTCTGGTAATAAACCTACCAGCTATAAGTTTGCTTTCCCAGATCCGAATCTACTAAATGGCTAGATGCCATGAACGCTGAGATGCAATGTATGCGTGACAATCAAGTTTGGGACTGGGTTGAGCTACCTCTCGGTTCACAGGCAGTAGGGAGTAAGTAGATTTTCAAGAGAAAAACCAACATGCATGGAAATGTACATACCTATAAAGCACGACTAGTTATGAAATGGTTTTACCCAAACTCAAGGTGTTGACTATGATGAAATCTTCTCACCCGTTGCTATGATAAAGCCAGTTAGGATATTACTTTCTATAACCACATACTATAATTATGAGATATGTCATATGGATGGCAAAACCGTTTTTCTAAATGGACATATTTTTGAATATGTCCATATGGTTCAGCCTGACGGTTTTGTTGATCCAAAATATTCAAATAGGTTGTGTAAGCTGAATTAGTCTATTTATGGACTTAAATATGCATCTCGTAGCTTGAATCTTCATTTTGATCAGAGAATAGTGGAATTTTGTCAAAAGTGAAGATGAGCCTTGTGTTTACAAAAAGGCTAGTGGGAGTACTATATCATTCCTCATATTGTATGTTGATAATATAGTGATCATTGGGAACAACATCCCTATGCTTAACGAAGTTAAACAATGGTTGGAGCTGGTTTTGCAATGAATGATGTTGGAGAAGCTACTTATATTCTAGGAATCAAGATATATAGAGATAGATCTAAGCAGCTTCTAGGGCTTAGTCAAAGCACTTACCTAGATAAAATGATGACATGCTTTAAGATGCAAAAATCCAAAAAAGGAGGAGATCCTATGACTAAAGGTACTGTGTTGAACAAATCACAATCTCCATCAAGGGACATTGATATAAAGCGAATGCAAAAGGTTCCATATGCTTCAAAAATTAGTTCTATTATGTATGCTATGGTGTGCACTAAACCTGATGTCTTGTATGCTTTAAGCATTACTAGCCATTATCAGCAAAACCCTATTATGTATGCTATGTTGTGCAGTAGACTTGACGTCATGTATGCTTTAAGCATTACCAACCGTTATCAGCAAAACCCTAGGCTTGCCATTGGATTGTAGTTAAGAACATTTTGGAGTACTTGAGAAGAACTAAAGACATGTCCTTAATATCTGGAGGAGTTGATGAATGACTCATTGTAAGGTGTTACACTGATGCTAGTTTTCAAACTGACCGAGATAACTCTCTCTCACAATCTAGTTTTGTATTCATACTCAATAGTGGAGCCATCTCCTGAAAAATGTCCAGGCAGAGTGGTGGTAGATTCTACTGCTGAATCCGAATACATTACAACATCTGATGCTGCAAATGAAGCTGCTTGGATGAAGAAGTTCATAGCCAATCACGATATGGTTCCAAGTAATCAACAACCAATTGAGATATTTTGTGATAACACAAGTGCTATTGCTAAAGCCAAAGAGCCCAAATCTCATCACAAGGCCAAGCACATTAAGAGGAAGTTTCATTATATACGCGCCATAGTGAAATAGGGAGACATCATGATAAGCAAAATAGACACATATCAAAACCTAGCAGACCCGTTTAATATGCTCATGACTCAAGACAAGCATGTTAAGCATAGGGATGTGATCAGGCTTAAATTAACTAGTGATATGTTTTGATTTAGTATTTGGATGTACGAATATTTAACAATTATAATTTTGAATTCATTTTGATTTACTTATTTAAATGAAATTATTACTCTTATAACTATGTTCGATTATAATACGTTAAGCCATGAATATGTTATTCTAAACTATCCATAGTTGATTAGACTTGTGGGAACAATTATGAATAAAGACTATTCAGGATTTAGACTCAAGGTGTTGACTTTAAATTAACAAACCTCATTATGAATGACGTTGGATGTAACTCACCACAAACCATCTTCATTATAAGAAGCTTTAATATTTGTGTACTCATTTAGTATCCTATGACCTGAGATGCATACTAGAACTTCCGCTAAGCAAGGGTTATTCTTTGATCACCGTCAACAGCTGTCGCGTAACTACTAGTTATAAAGGCTTTGGTTGGAGTAATTCTGAAGTTCACCGGAAGTTGTATGTAGTCATCTTAAATAGAGGAGCAATCTCTTGGAAGAGCTCTAAGCAAGATGTGGTGGCATTATCAACTATAGAGTCAGAATACATCGCCGCTTCATTAGCAGCTTAGGAAGCTGCATGGTTAAAGAAATTCATTGCCGATCTAGGGGTAGTCCCTTCCATTTAGGACCCCCTAGAAATTCTTTGTGATAACGAGGGCGCGATTGCTCAAATCAAGGAACCCCGTGCACATCAAAAGACTAGGCACATTGAACGGAGATTCAACTACATAAGGGATGAAGTTGAAAAGGGTAAGATATGTATTCGCAAAGTTCACACGGATCAAAACATTGCGGATCCACTCACGAATCTTCTGGAAAAGGCAAAGCATGAAAGTCATACTTGTGCCATGGGACTTCAATATTCTAGTGACTGGATTTGATCTTTAATTTTTGTATTTAGATATTGTAACCCTTTATTACTTGAATGAATTATTTGGTTATAATAGTTCAACTAATATTCCTATTTCGCATGTTTAAAATCCATGAGTAAATCGTTTACTCAGAACGTCCGTAGTCGTTCATACTCGTGGGAAAAAGTACGAGGGTAAGACAATTATGAACTTAGATTGGTAGATATTCATATGGATGAATATATAGCAAAGTGTTGCTGCCAAAGTTCATAGATATTTCTGGGATACAAATTTTGGACTGACCCGCTTCTCAAATATTACTACATGGAATCTTCTTGATTGATCATAAGTAAATTTGAGTAAAGGCGAACATCA
>BJCM01264867.1:0-15567 GCA_018326385.1 Flaveria bidentis
ATTTCTTCCGAAGACTTTTAACAACATGCTTTATCTGATGTACTTTTACATAAAGCTGGACCCCTTTCTACTGCAACTCTGTAAAGTCACCAACTTACATGTGTTGGTGAAAAGGTCCATGCTTTTGGTAACTGTACATTGAGGTCTTGATTCTGTAACTTTCTAATTCATGTACTTTATCCTTTTTGTAATAGATAAGGATGTGAGCTATGGAATGTCATAGTCACTAGTCAAAAGGCAATCTGCCTTTTGACTCCACAATTGATTTTGTTTTGTGTCTAGTCAATTGTATCCAGCTGGCTTTCATAGTATGGTCGGCTGTAGGATGTAGTATAAGTATCTCATATTCTTGTAACATTCCTTTATGCTTTGTAACACTTGTAATAGAACATTGAGAAAGCAATATATTGCAATCTTGAAAACCACACACTTGTGTATCTTGCTCTTGTGTTCTGTCTCTTAATTACTTGTGTTCTTAGTGTCATATATTATGGTTAATCCAGTTCACTGTTTGATTAAGTTTAGTTACTCTCCTCTTTATGTTGTTGTGTTGTAAGTGACCCCCTTCACTGGTCCTACAACATGTTTCAGGAAATACCCAAGTTTGAAGTCATCTTATGTTATGTTTTGGATTATTTCATCTTATGTTATGTTTGTTTTTCTATTTGAGACTTATGATTGTAATTTGAACTTTTAAACTTATGATAATAATATTTTCATTTAAAGATAGCGTTATGTGGTTGTAAAAAATCTTAACCCTCACATCTCAACGATTCCGCCATTAAGGTTAGGGTATGACACATTGGTATCAGAACCCATAACTATAAGGATTTCTGTTATTAGAAATGGTGACCTAGACTATAGTTTATGCATGAATCTTATATAATAATCTTTATATTCTTGTAAATATATATTGTTGCATGCTACATGATGTTATTTCCTTAGGGATGTCTTTTTATGTGCAACTTGATGCCTTTAGTTAGGTTGGCCTTGTAAATGATAAAAATTTGTTTCTTGTCTCCCCTAAACGTATTCTTGATTCTTAAATTCTCCCCAACGAATGAAACTTCTTAAACTTATTCTCGATGACACGTGGGATCGTACGCTTTATATCATGGGTTTAATTCCTTATACTTTATGTCTAATCTATACAAATCTAATCAAGGTTTTGATTTCATGAACCTAAGACATATTGTGTGACACTTTGACACCTGTATTCTGAATTTCCTGGCAAAAAGCCTACGGGCTAAGGTAAGCATTTCGCATAAATCCTATGAGACTAGTTATGCTTACCTGGTAATTTCTGGTATGAGTGATAAACTATGGTCAACATACACAATTTTCTAAGGCAATCGGGTCAATTTACCTTGATGTGTCAGCGCTTCCAAATGGTAATGCGTTACCAAATGGAATCATTCCCTGTGCCTTACAACCCTTGAATAATCCCTGTTTTGATTTATTGTCCTTTTAATTCGAAATTCCTATGACCAACTCATTTTGTATCCAACATGTCTCAGCACCATAGAAAGCGTGGAAGTTGTAACCGCAAGCTAGCTGCCATGATTGCATGACAAATGGCTACCGTCATCCAACCATGGTTGCTGAACTAAATAGCAACTTGATGACCAACCCTAGCAACAATGGAAATGGTCAAGGAGAAAATAACGCGAACCAAGGGCGTAACAACCAAGCCTGCACTTTCAAACGTTTTAGTTCATGCAAGCCCACTAGCTATAGTGGAAAGGAAGGAGCCACTAGTCTTCTCGAGTGGTTTGAAAGCATGGAGACTATGTTTATTAACTGTGAGTGTCCTGAGGCGCTCAAAGTTTTTTATGCCACTAGAATGCTCCAACATAGGGCACTTACTTGGTGGAATAGCGAGAAAAGGAACTATGGTGCTGATGTTGTGTTAGTACTAACTTAGGACGAATTAAAGAACATTCCTATCTCAAAGTTTTGCCCGAGGAGTGAACTGAAAAAGCTGGAGCAAGAGTTCTGGAACCTTAAGTAAGATGGTGGTGATCACTTGGCCTACTCAAGTAGGCATCACAAGTTGAGCATACTGTTTCCCCATATGGTCAACACCGTTCCTCGCAATATTAAGAAGTCCATCAAGGGGGTACCACCCAAAATCCAAGATGATATGGTGGGTAGTCGACCCACAACTTTGGAGGAATCCATCACTATCACCGCTTAACTTACCGAGAATCATATACGAGCGGCCACCATGTCTGTGAAGGGTGCTAAGAAGGTGGAGAAGAAGATTACATAAGGTGTTAAGGAGACCAAAACTGAACCGACTTACAACAATAACTACAACAAGAAACACAAGTTCACACTGACTCGTAACTATCTTATGGCTACACCCAAACCACCTAAAAGACAACTTGTACCTGTAGTTGCACCCATGGCACAAGTATCTGTAGTTATGTGTAACATCCTGTATTTTCGTGTTAATAAAAAGTTAACATCATTTATTTTTGTAAGGACCAAAGTTTTTAATCTTGTAACTCATGTCTTAATTATGTTTATTTCTTAGTGTAAGGCCCCGTTCCTGGGACGCTTACAGCTGGTAAGTCATTGCACATAAAACATATATTTTCATCATATTACATAAAATGTTGCAGTGGAAACATTTAAACAAAACATTCCATTTCAATATAATAGCTTTTACAAAATAATACATTATAATTCAATTACAAAACCCAAGTTGCATTACATCACAAAAACATTATAAATATGGATGCCATCCAAAAGATCTGAGTAGCCACCTCGTGCCATCCTCAACAACCATTACCTGCCAACTAGAAACACATAAAAGTCAGCGTTGCTGAGTGAGTTCTAGTATTATAATAAAACATACTTTTTTTTGTTAAAACCGATCATTTCATCCATGCGACCACACATCATACGTACACATAGATAATATTTATTATCTTCATCATTCATTAACTTCCGTTCATTCATTCATTCTTACTTTCATTCGTTCGTTCTTCATTACATCTTTTCCTTTCATCAACACCATGAACTTTACCCTTCATGCTCATGATACTGGGCTAAGCCTATCATAGACCTTCTTTCACGGTGCACAACACCTCTGGCCATAGTACCTAAGGTAAAGTTCAGGTATACCATTGTTATGTGCTATGCCCTTCATGCTTATGGTACTGGACCTAAGCCTATAATAGACCTTCATTCATGGTGCCCAGCACCTCTGGTCACAATACCTAAGGCAAGAAAAAATGGTTCCATACAAATGGTCAATCACAAAGAAAGACCCCGATGTGCATCCTCTCGGGGTAGCGAACCCGCACACCGTTAGGGTGACACCTTTTAATGGCGTGTCCCGACATACTATGCTTGCAAGACTTTCATTACTTTCATCATTCATTAATGCATGCATTCATCATGTTCCACTTCTTATTATATTTCACTTTACGTTACATAATACTTCATTTCATTCATTAACATTCATCGTAAAGCCACAGGAAAGATAAACATACATCATAATAAGGAACCTCAACATGCACAGGCATCAACATCATACATGCAAACATCATACATACATAGCATACATCATGCATAAACATGCAACATCATCATCATGCCCATCATAACCTCTAAGGCCTCTATAGTCACCTTACATGAACTTACGGGAACTTCCACATCAATGCTTACATCCGCACTTTCCCCCGAAAGTCAGAAGTTAAACTAAACTTCTCCTCGGGTGCAACAGCCTAATTCGGGCGTATGGACACCCTTCAGTCGCATGGCCTCCATGCGACTGAATATCATGCGAATGGACCAATGCGGATGAACACCCAATCGTGCGAATGGATCTCATGCGGATGAGCACTTATGCGACTGGACCCTCTATCATGCAAATGAACCTCAATCGTGCGAGTGAACCCCAATCGTGCGAATGAACCCTCAATCGCACCCCAATCGGCCGTATGGCCTCCATTCGGTCGCATAGCCCTAGCTGATGCAGAATGCAGTTCATCCCGAACCCAATCTGCCATTTTCGACCTCCAAGCTCATCCAAATCCATTCTAAACCCAAATCTACCATCCTAAACATTAGGAATGCATACCACAACATCATTCAAGCATACACAAGCACAAAAGCAAGACCCAAACGAATCATACACATACCCACACATACACAAACGGGTCAAACATACACACACTTAAAAACCCTATTTTCAGATGTGTTCCAGCCCCAAATTATTCAAAAATGTTTAAAGGAGGGGTCCTAGAACTCACACAAACGACCACAGCGAGAAGAGCTTCGATTTGACCCGCTTCTCAACGATTTTGCTCACTCGAATCAACCCAAACCAACTTTTCTCCCTTTTTTTCTTCTTTCTCTCTTCTCCTCGTTTGTTTGGCTAAAATGTGAGTGTGGGGGAGGGTGTGGGCTGCCCTCCCCTCTTATTCCCTATTCTTTCAAACTTTTTCACGATTTGGCAAGTTTGGTCCCCCGACTTTGGACTTTATTTCTTTTTCTTCTTTCGTCGGCTTCAAAGAAAATATCCGGGTGTTACAAGTCCACCCCCCTTATATAGGTTTCGTCCCCGAAACCTATTATTCCTCGAAAAAACATGGATAATGTTGTCTCATTTCTTCCTTAGTCTCCCACGTTGACTCGGATCCCTTCCTGTGCTTCCACCGTACACGCACAAGAGGAACCACTTTATTTCTCAGCCTTTTCTCTTTCCGATCGATGATTGCCACTGGTTGCTCCACATAATTGAGTCGTTCGTCTACTTCGATATCCTCCAGTGGAACAATCATGTTTTCATCTGCCAAGCACTTTCTCAGATGAGATACATGGAATGTCGGGTGAATTCCACTTAACTCTTCTGGTAACTCCAGTCTATGGGCCACCTCTCCTACTCGAGCAATGATTCGGAAAAGGCCTATGCATCTCGAACTCAACTTGCCCCACTTTCGGAAACGAATGATACCCTTCCAAGGTGAGACATTCAACATAACTCGGTCACCCACCTGGAACTCAATCGATCTGCGTCATTTATCGGCATACGACTTCTGTCTATCTTTGGCTGCCTTCATGAAGGCTTTGATCTTCTCAAGCTTCTCATTCGTAACCTCAATCACCTCGATGCTCCCCAAATCCTTCTCACTAATATCACCCCAACAAACGGGTGTTCTGCATCTCCAACCGTATAGCATCTCATATGGTGGCATACCAATGCTGGCATGATAGCTGTTGTATGAGAATTCGGCTAACGGTAGGTGGTCATCCCAACTTCCCCTAAAATCAATCACACATGCCCGAAGCATGTCTTCCAATGTCTGAATGGTCCTTTCTGACTGACCATTAGTTTGGGGATGATAAGCCGTGCTAATATGTAACCTCGTTCCCATGGCGTCGTGAAATTTCTTCCAGAATTTGGATGTGAACCGAGTGTCATGATCAGACACAATAGACACTGGCACACCATGACGAGTTACAATTTCCTTGATGAATAGATCCGCCCACCTCTCAGATGAATATGTCTCGCAGATCGGTAGGAAGTGACCACTCTTCGTCAAGCGGTCAACAATCACCCATATAGCATCATACCCTTTCGGAGTACGCGGCAGCTTTGTGATGAAATCCATGGTTTTGTGCTCCCACTTCCATTCCGGTATATCCAATGATTGGATCTTCCCATACGGCTTCTGATGCTCGGCCTTCACCTGTAGACAAGTAAGGCATTTACTCACATACTCCACCACGTCACGTTTCATACCTGGCCACCAGTAATAGTTCTTCATGTCTTGGTACATTTTCGTGGCACCGGGATTAATAGAGTATCGAGTCTTGTGAGCTTCATCCAAAATCTTCACCCGTAGATCTCCAAAACAAAGGATCCATATCCTCCCGAATCGAGTTCTAACACCAAGCTTGTTTTCACCTAATTCTGTGACCAGACCTCTCATTTTCTCAGAGTTAAGATGATCTTCTTTCAGTGCCTCATCTTGAAACTCTTTGACTTGCTTCATCACGTCAGAGGTCATGATTAGCTGATATGCTTTCACCTGAATCGACTTGGGCCTCTCTTTCCGACTAAGGGCATCAGCCACCACGTTGGCCTTGCCCAGATGGTAATGGAACTCACAATCATACTCCTTTATAAGCTCCAACCATCTTCTCTGTCTCATGTTTAGATCTTTCTGCTCAAAGAAGTACTTTAAGCTCTTGTGGTCAGTGAAAATGGTGCACTTCGTCCCGTAAAGGTAGTGCCTCTAAATCTTTAGTGCAAAGACCACGGCTACTAGCTCCAAGTCATGAGTAGGATAATTGACCTCATGAACCTTCAACTGTCAGGATGCATAAGTTATAACCTTCCCTCTTTGCATCAACACACACCCCAACCCCGAGTAGGAAGCATCAGAATAGACCACTAGATCTTCGCTTCCATCGGGTAACGATAGAACAAGAGCTTGAGTTAGTCTCGTCTTCAGTTCTTCGAACGCTTTCTCTTGAGCTTGACCCCATGCAAACTTCACATCCTTCCGGGTCAACTTAGTCAATGGAGAAGCAATCTTAGAGAAGTCTTGGATAAATATTCTATAGTAGCCCGCCAAACCCAAGAAGCTACGAATCTCGGATGGCATCATAGGAGACTTCCATTGCATCAGCGCCTCCACCTTTGTCGGGTCCACCATGATCATGTTAGGATTCACCACATGACCCAAGAATTGGACTTCGCGCAACCAGAATGCGCACTTGGAGAATTTAGCATACAACTTCTCCCTCCTCAACGTCTCCAAAACCTCCCCAATGTGTCCGACATGCTCTAACTCGCTCTTTGAATAAATCAGGATATCATCAATAAACACGATCACTGATTTATCAAACATCGGTCGACAGACTCGATTCATCAAGTCCATAAAAGCAGCTGGCGCATTGGTCAAAGCAAAAGATATTACAAGAAACTCGTAGTGACCATAGCGCATGTGAAAAGCTGTTTTAGGAACATCCTGCTCTTTCACCTTCAGCTGATGGTAGCCCGACAGAAGATCTATCCTTGAGAACCAACTGGCACCTTGGAGCTAAACAAACAGATCATCTATTCTCGATAAGGGGTATCGGTTCTTCACTATCAAGTTGTTCAGCTCGCGTTAGTCAACGCACATCCTCATTCTACCGTCTTTCTTCTTCACAAACAGGACCGGAGAGCCCTAAGGAGAGATGCTTGGTCTAATGTACCCCTTATCAAGCAGCTCTTGCAACTGCTCCATCAGCTCTTTCATCTCTGTCGGAGCCAACCGATACGGTGCCTTGGCAACAGGTTGGGCACTCGGTATCAGATCAATCTGAAACTCGATCTCTCTATCAGGTGGTACTCCTGGTAAGCCTTCTGGGAACATGTCTGGAAAGTCACACACAACCAAAACATTGGATAGTTGTGGTGTTGGCGTATCCACATCCTTCACATAAGCCAAATAGGCGCTACATCCACGCCTCATACACTTTCCCGCCACCACTATTGAGATCAATTTCGAGATCGTCGTAACCCGATCCCCATAAACAGTTACCGAACTCCCGTCAGGCATTGTCAAACGAATCATCTTCTTACGACACACAATGTTCGCCTCAAAGTCCACTAACCAATCCATCCCAAGAACCAAATCAAAACCACCCAATGTCATCACGAACAGCCTAACAGGAAACTTATGACCTTCTACTTCCACATCACAGTTCTCTATCATCTCAGAAATCCTGGTAGACTTACCTATGGCGGTTTCTACATCAAAGGGCGCATCCACACGTCTATTACTAACAGGCAGCTTAGCACAGAAAGCAACAGAAATAAAACTTTTACTAGCACCAGAATCGAACAACACAGAAGCTAAAGTTTGGTTCACTAAAAATATACTGGACACAACATCAGGGTCCGTCCTAGCTTCCTCTTGTGTCATGGTGAATTCCCTGGCGCTCGCCCTTAGCCCTTCACTCCCTGTCTTCTTTGCCGCAGAGCCCTCCGCCCTCGGCTTCTTACAATTATGTGACCCTCTTCACCACAATTAAAGCACCGGACCGTACGACAGTCCCTTGCCATGTGCCCCGCCTTCCCACATTTAAACCACAAGTTCGACCCAAACCTACATTCACCACTATGCTCTCTCCCACACCTACCACACTTCTTCGTACCCGCACCCGACTCGACCACACGACGATCATCCACCCTTGATTTCTTGTTACCCGTGGAGGCACCACCCCGACCAAACCTCTACCCATTCCAGTTTCTATCACCTCCCCCTTTTGACTACCTTCAGCCATAACCACTACAGCCATTTCCTCATATAACCTCCCTGCAAAATCCACCGTCGACCTAAACATGCTCGGTCGGGCGGCGATCATATGCTTGCAAATGTCCGCTTGTAAACCCTGAATATACCTCTTGATCTTTCGAGATAGAGGTGTCACCTGATCGGCACCATATGTGCCATCTCGTTGAACTTTGTGGTGTACTGTTGGTGTGTCATTGTTCCCGCCTCCAGTTGCAAGAACTCCCTTTCGACCTTGTCCATTTCCCGGTGAGGACAAAACTCCTCAATCACCAACTTTTTTAGTTCAGACCATCTCATTCTCCTAATGACCCTACTACCCTTGGCTTGGACTATATTGTCCCACCAGCATAGAGTCGAGTCCATAAAATAATAGGCAGCAAACTTTACCTTCTGGTCCTCCCAGCACTCGCTGATAATTAAGACGACTTCCATTTCTCTAACCCACGGTGAGCAGCAGCAGTAGTGCCGTTTCCATCGAAAGTAGGGGGTTTGCATCGTTGAAATGCCCCATAATTACAGCCTCGTGTCACCTCCTGCACGGGCTCCTCTTCCTCCTTTTCTTCATCTCCGAGAGAACCGTTTCAGGCTCCGGTTGCTCTCGTCCTCCCGAGGACCTGTTCCTCTCCTTCCTTTCCCCTTCCTGTACCGCCTTGATAACCTCGGTCACTACAGACGGTAAGATCGTCTACATGCCCCTGTGAACTTCCTCAACCACAGCCTCTTTCACCGAGGCCCTCAGGTTTGCACTCTCATCACCACCGTCCGGATGAGGGGTCTCGGGTTCATCATGAACCACCTTTTCAACTCTGGGTCTCCCTCTCTTGGGTCGCGGTTCAACACCGTGACCTCCACCATGTGAAGCTTTTGAAGATCTACCACCAGCCATTCGCAAACACATTGAAAGATTCAAACACCAACACGGTCATTCAAGGGAACAACTCAGTTTATGTCAAGTATAGTAAGTCCCTAATTACAGTGGCCAGTTGTGATTAGCCACTTACTTTACTCTACATACCCCAAGCATTACCTGTCCTGACTACATCAGTATTTAAATCTACATACAACACATAACCACATACCATGCGCACATAATACCGGTTAACATTAAAGAAAATACATGAGGGCACACAACTACTCAGATTGGCATCCCTTCTTTTTCCGTCCCATTCTCAGTTTAAGTTAAGGTCTATTTTGAAAATTTACCCATTTCACTTAAACTTTCGCTCTGATACCAACTTGTAAGGCCCTGTTCCCTGGACGCTTACAACTGGTAAGTCATTGCACATAAAACATATATTTTCATCATATTACATAAAATGTTGCAGCGGAAACATTTAAACAAAACATTCCATTTCAATATAATAGCTTTTGCAAAATAATACATCGTAACTTAATTACAAAACCCAAGTTGCATTACATCACAAAAGCATTATAAATTTGGATTCCATCCAAAAGAGCTGAGTAGCTGCCTCGTGCCATCCTCAGCAACCATTACCTGCCAACTGGAAACACATAAAAGTCAGCGTTGCTGAGTGAGTTCTAGTTTTATAATAAAACATACTTTTCTTTCGTTAAAACCATTGATTTCATCCATGCGATCACACATCATACGTACACATAGATAATAGTTATTATCTTCATCGTTCATTAACTTCCGTTCATTCATTCATTCTTACTTTCATTTGTTCGTTCTTTATTACATCTTTTCCTTTCGTCAACACCATGAACTTTACCCTTCATGCTAATGATACTGGGCCTAAGCCTATTATAGACCTTCATTCACGGTACACAACACCTCTGGCCACAGTACCTAAGGTAAAGTTCAGGTATACCAATGTTATGTGCTATGCCCTTCATGCTCATGGTACTGGACCGAAGCCTATAATAGACCTTCATTCATGGTGCCCAGCACCTCTGGTCACAGTACCTAAGGCAAGCAACAATGGTTCCATACAAATGGTCAATCAAAAAGAAAGACCCCGATGTGCATCCTCCCAGGTTAGCGAACCCGCATACCGTTGGGCTAACAACTTTTAATAGCGTGTCCCGACATACTATGCTTGCAAGACTTTCATTACTTTCATCATTCATTAATGCATGCATTCATCATGTTCCACTTCTCATTATCTTTCACTTTACGTTACATAATACTTTATTTCATTCATTAAAATTCATCATAAAGCCACAGGAAAGATAAACATACATCATAATAAGGAACCTCAACATGCAGAGGCATCAACATCATACAAGGCAACATCATACATACATAGCATACGTCATGCATAAACATGCAACATCATCATCATGCCTATCATAACCTCTAAGGCCTCTATAGTCACCTTACATGAACTTACGGGAACTTCCACATCAATGCTTACATATGCACTTTCCCCAAAAAGTCAGAAGTTAAACTACGCTTCTCCTCGGGTGCAACAGCCCTATTCGGGCATATGGACACCCTTCAGTCGCATGGCCTCCATGCGACTGAACATCATGCGAATGGAATAATGCGGATGAACACCCAATTGTGCGAATGGATCTCATGCGGATGAAGCTAATACGGATGAGCACTTATGCGACTGGACCCTCTATCGTGTGAATGAACCTCAATCGTGCGAGTGAACCCCAATCGTGCGAATGAACCCTCAATCGCACCCTAATCGGCTGTATGGCCTCCATTCGGTCGCATAGCCCTAGCTGATGCAGAATGCAGTTCATCCCGAACCCAATCTGCCATTTTCGACCTCCAAGCTCATCCAAATCCATTCTAAGCCCAAATCAACCATCCTAAACCTTAGGAATGCATACCAAACGAATCATACACATACCCACTCATACATAAACGGGTCAAACACACACACTTAAAAACCCAATTTTCAGATGTGTTCCAGCCCCAAATCATTCAAAAACATTTAAAGGAGGGGTCCTAGAACTCACACAAACAACCATAACGAGAAGAGCTACGATTTGACCCGCTTCTCAACGATTTTGCTCACTCGAATCAAGCCGAACCAACTTTTCTCCCTTTTTCTCTTCTTTCTCTCTTCTCCTCTTTTCTTTGGCTGAAATGTGAGTGTGGGGGAGGGTGTGGGCTGCCCTCCCCTCTTATTCCCCATTCTTCCAAACTTTTTCGTGTTTTGACAAGTTTGGTCCCCTGAATTTGGACTTTATTTTTTTTCTTCTTTCGTCGGCTTCAAAGAAAATATTCGGATGTTACACTTAGTTTTGCTTTAATTCTTTAATTTGAAAACTAATGATTTTAATTAATAATTGGAACATAATAATAATAATAAATAATACTAATAAAATAATAATAATAATATAAAATAATAATTTGAAAACTAATGATTTTAATTAATAATTGGAACATAATAATAATAATAAATAATACTAATAAAATAATAATAATAATAATAATAATAATAATAATAATCAATAATAATAATAATAGTAATGATAATAATAGTAATGATAACAGATAAAAGTTGTAAAATAATTTAAACTTAAAAGGAATTAAGTCCAGGGGGTTTATTTGCCAATTTATAAACTTAAAATATAAATTTGTTCATAAAATAATAAAACCTAAAAGTTCAAGGGCCAAATTGTAACATTTTAAATTTCTTTATTTTCCCCACATTTTCAGTGACCGTCCGGGGGGACCTCCGGCGAGGTCCAAAACCCTTGAAATCCTCCGAATTTCGACTCCAAATTGTGCTAATCGATTCATGAGCACGATTTGAAACCGTTTAAGAACTTTAATTGCGTTTAAACAATCGCTTATGAACTCGAATGACTCGAGTAACCGTCGCATTCATCAATCGAGCCATTCAATCGTTAACACTTAATAATATGCAAATTAAATGATCCATGATTGAATGTTTAATTGATCTTAAGCTGATATCCAACCTAATTTCATCTGAAACCCATAGACACCTCACAATCAAACACCCCCCGTCACCGTGACCTACAACACAACCGAGTACCCTGTTCCGAATTCTCTAACCTAAAATTGGTTAAGGGGAAATCATCATTAACACCCAAAGAAGCTTCCCACGAATTTAATCTTATTATAGGCTTCATTTGAACATCAATCGATTACAACTACCGTCGCAGCCTGTCCGACATTTAATTCATCATCAATTCAACTTCAACCGGTTAATTAATCCCATATAATGTCACACCCTCAAAATCCACGTGCGGAGTTTTACCGTGGGGCGTGTGAACAAACCAGGATCACAGTCACTAGTTACTCAGAACGACACTATATGCCACATTCAAAAGAAAACCAACCAAAGTTCATATGTTTAAAACTATGCAGAAGCATATTGTAAATAAGACAAACCCAAAGTAATAAAATGCATAATATGGCAAAACACACACCATCCCAATGTTTAAAACCCATAAATGAAAGACAAACAAATATGTCTATGAAATAAAGTTTTAGAATGCATGTTGGACCTGTGGTGTGCTCCTAATGGCAAGCTGAGTTAATGACCTAAGAATAACATACTAAAAATGTCAAGACAATGGTTGGTTGGTTTAAGAGTTTGCGTTTATCATAAATATTAACTTGTGTATAGCATAAGAAGTGTACTGAAATAGATAGCTAGTCTATATTCACAAGTAATAACCATAGTGATTTCACAATCGAAGCTGACTATGTTTTGTTTGTTGCCTCCCATCACGACTTACCAAGTCATGACGATGATTGTGTTTAGGACAAAATTGCACCCGTTTGACCTCGAGTCGCACAGGTGGGGGTAGTACTACCCAAGATTCCCCGCTAGTTACCATTATTAATGATTCGAAAGTGTGAGGACTTTTAAGATATTAAGCACTATGTTAAAACATACATAACTCATAATAATAAAATAGTGTTTGAGTACAAGTATGCTACCTCCCCCAAGGTTTATAAAAAAATAGAGGGGCATGAACTCACCTGGTGTGCTAAGATAATAAATAAAGAGAAGGATGATTGGTGCAAAGACAACCCTTCAAAGTTTACCTAGAACACAGAAGTACATAATTACGTGTACACATAAAACTGAACAATTCTAGGTTAACCTAGTCGACCCGTTTGACCCGTTGTTGACATATTAATTGGAATATTGTTTAATCATGCATATCAACTTATCATACACGAATATCATGTAAGTTATCCACGTGCATCATATTATCAACCCAAGTTCTACCTAGGTCATCATACCACATTAGATCATCATACACTCATGCAAATATCAAACAACCATCATGCTCAAAACCAATATAAATACATCACATCAACAATTCATACGTGAAGTCTAATTATGCACTACATGCCACGTGAAGCCACCCGCGACCTCACATCCTAAACCCTGCCAATCCTACTAAGTAGAGGCCTCATATTCACACGTGTGTATGACAATCATAATCACATTACTAGTATACATAGTGACAACCAATTCCATTCCCCATGATGATTCTCTAAACACTAACTACTATTCATTACCATGTATGATCATCAAACCTAAATTCCTTACATAATCAACCAAGCATCCATATAACTTGATATTCACATACATCATATTAAACATCATTAACAATCATTCTAACATGATCCTAACATCATAAGCATGCCAAATTTATCATATCCAATGTTCCACAAAAATAAAGTTTCCCTTTTGGGAAAGTAACACCCAAAAATGATCTAGCATCCAATTTAATCATAATTTCATCAATATTATACCTAATTAAGTTCATAACATTCATTCTAGCATGTTAATCACCACCAAAACATCAAAATTCCAATTCATCATACATAAAAGTTTCTACTTTTAGTAAGTTATGATCAACACCTCTAATTCATGGATTTTCTAGCACAACTTGATTAAACTAACATACAAGCATTGTAATTAGCATCATAACATCATCAAAACATGAATTCCAAGAACAAAAAATTTCCTCTTAGGGTATTATATGAACTAGATGATCAAACCATAGATTTCTTGCATAATTAAACAAAATCTAGCATTCATACAACCTAACTAACATCATATAATCATCTAAAAATCATCAATTTCATAATATCATAATCAATTTTTGGATTAGGATTCATCTACATCAAAAACTATGAACAACTAATCAAAACTAACCTTCAGATGTGCTTAGATGATGATTATCACTTGTAAGCAACTTGTATTACTTGAAACCACTTGAAATTCGGCTTATGTATGTGCTCTTGGATCAAAATCGCAATGTGAAGGTGTCTTGGGTGGGGTTTGCGGCTGATTATAGGGTTTGGGGTGGGATTAGGGTTGTAATTTAGGTAATATTTGGTTTAAGAATATTTACAAAGTAACCCCTTTTATTTATTTTATAAAACTATTCTTTCTAATACTTCTTAAATATTTTTTAACTATAAAACACAAGTATTATTAACCAATAATGATAATCCTAGACATTTACAATAAGTCACATAACATGAATATTACACGTAGTCACGTTATTGCGTAAAAATTATAAAACAAACTTTTAAAATTCTATAAAATCATGCATCACATAATCACAACTAATAATCAACACTATTAATTAGATTATTATTGTTAAGTCACCAATGTTCAATGAAAACTAGTGTGTGCTCACGATACGTGTATGCAAGACTTAACGGAACTAACGGAGTTGGTTAACGGAAAATTACCGGGTGTCACATATACATACTCAATTTGACATGGGGAACAAAAGCCACACGTTTATTACGGTAATCATCAATGTTTTATGCTTCAATTTGGATCCAAATGAATCTAGGGTTCTAAGGATTTGGGTTTTTTGTTATATGGTTTTTAAGGCTTTAAAACCGAGTGATACCAAGGCCACGACCCCAGTTCACTGGTTAAGACATTGCTCCCACCATCATGAGGTCTCGGATTCAAACCTGGGCACCCTCATGTAATTTTTTTAAGGTTTTTCATCCTTAATTTAATTATAGGAAAATTCCAATAAATATAATAATGATTTTTACAAACTTCAATTATATATATATATATAATATGTATATGTATATGTATATGTATATGTATATGTATATGTATATGTATATGTATATGGATATGTATATGTATATGTATATGTATATGTATATGTATATGTATATGTATATGTATATGTATATGTATATGTATATATGTATGTGTATGTGTATGTGTATGTGTATGTGTATGTGTATGTATATGTGTATGTGTATGTGTATGTGTATGTGTATGTGTATGTGTATGTGTATGTGTAT
>BJCM01264876.1:0-51813 GCA_018326385.1 Flaveria bidentis
TACTACTCAGTCGCACGACTGAGCCATACGCATGGCTCAGTCGTACGAATGAAAGCTGTAACCTATAAATACCACTTAATTTGTGAAAAAAAGGACTTGGAAGATTGATAACCCTAGCCGTCCAAGTTCGTCCAGAACGTCCCTTCCAAGTTCATAGACTGTTTCTGATCATTCCTACTCTTTTCTTAACGTATTCTAATCGTTAGGTTTGATCGGATTAACGGTTTCCCTGATTGGATCGCCAATCAAATAAAATTCTGCGCTATTTGATTCGGTTTCACATTGAATCAGTTAGTACTCCGTATGCTATCGGTCCTAACAAAGGAAGATACACCCAAAGTTGCACCAGGTGAGTTTCTAGACCCCGATTTTACTTGTTTAAACTCTTCTTGGGGCTGAAAATGTATTAAAATGATTTTACAATGTTTATGTATGTATACCCGTATGTATTATGCATGTTTGATATTGTTCCTTAGGTGTTATTATGTTGTTCATGCTTAGAATGACCTTGGTAAGCTTAGAACAAATAGGCTTGATGTTTGGGTTCGAAAATATCCTAGAAACATGTTGAGTAGAAGGTTCATGTGCCTAAATAAGGCTCATGCGCCTGGAAATGCCTTAAAATGCCTTAGAAATGCTTAAGTGTAACTCATGCGCTGAACAATACCCTCATGCGTCTAGAATCTTAGTCGGACGACTAAGTGTAGGGTCATGCGCCCCAATAGGATCCATGCGACCGAATGGCCCATGTGCCTAAGTGTTCATGCGCCCCAATAGTATCCATACGTCTGAATAAGTTCATGCGCCTAAATAGTTCATGTGCCTAAGTGTTAAAAACGGTTAAGTGTTGGCTGATGCGCCTGCATAGTGATGTAACGCCCAAACAGGGCTCATGCGCCCAAATAGTGCTGGTGCGCCTAAACATTTAGAATTTATTACGAAATTTTTGGGAGTCTGTGCTATTATGGTTTTGACCAAGGTTTGACTAGGGCTTATTAATGATTAGTTTCATGCAGGATTATGATTGTTTTATGATTGTTCCATATTATTATTATCATTACTATTAGTGTATGACTTTACATGGTGTGTTTATTATCGTAACGTAAAGGATTACTAATAATAATAAAGTGAAAGAGCAATAAAGAAGAGAAGTGGAACTTAAATAAAATGTTAACAAGTCTTGCAAGCATATAGGAGGTGCACGACCATGTTGTAGTTAGCTCAACTGTGATGTGGGTTAGCTACCCTATGATGCACACGGGGCCAGTCAATTGAGATTGGCAGACCTTTGCAGCGTACCCTAGGTGACTGGGCCGGCCTTATATATAGTAATCAGAGCCCATTGAGGGACCAGAGGGCCCAACACCAGTTTCCCCCGCGCATATAGTTTAGGGTATTGCTCATTGGTCCATATAGACAGTGAAAGATAAAGATAAAATAGTACAAAATAAACAAGGCATACAGTAAAGAGAAGAAGCATTATCTGGTTGTATAGTTAATGCGTGCTCACGTATGAAGAGATGAAATTTCACAAAAAAAGTATTTTCATATGTATACCTTACACAAAGTATTTTATTACTTTTAAAACTAGAACTCACTTAGCAACACTAACTTTTATACATTTTCAGATGCAGGTAAACATTGTTGAGGATGGCACGAGGGCGATGCTACTCGGTAGGGAAAGACTGACATCCATTCATACTTGTTATTGCTGTTGTTTTGTAATGCAATTAAACAATTCTTTTGTATTTAGTTAAACCATAGTGTATTGCTCAACAACAGTGTTTTTAATGAAATGAATGGCTTTTGTTAAAATGATTCCGCTGCTTAAGCTTGTGAATTTACAATATTTAATGTATTTAATGCTGTGAATGACCAACTGTGAGGTCTCCGGGAACGGGGCCTTACACATCTTTAAATGCTTATTCTTGCATGACTTGCATCTTAAAATGAGAAATAATAGTAACTGATGTTGTTATTTTATTCACATCTAATTTTCGATTGCAAATAAAAAACAAACAGATTTTTTAATGATGTGTTTGGTAGGCTCAGCTTGAAGAATAGAGTAGACAATAATATAATGATTTAAATTAAAATCTATGCTTAAAGATGTCTGGATTTATGCAATCATTTTGGCATGTATGAAAACTGAGTCCCGACAAAAATTGGATTGAGAATTGATCTTTCACCCACCCTGATATATATCATATAAGCCATATATTTTTAGCCATGTTTGGTGTATATATGTGTCTTTGTGTTTGTGCTAATCTCCTCTGCTATACGAAAGTACTCACCTGAAGTGATGATCTTCTTTGTTGTACGATAGTACTGACTTGGAGCTCTCATCGGCACATGATTAAGGTCATCTCCTTTGTTATACGTGAGTATAGACCTAGTGCTTTCACCATTTTGGTCTAAGTTGTGTCAAATCATCTAATGATGAATTCATCACAGAATGTAATATTTTAATGATAATCACTTGCACACTAATGCACAAGCCTTGTTCCATAAAGATCGTAACAAAATTCAAGAAAACCTGAGGTTGGCTAAGGGTTTTAGCCAAATGATTATGGGGTCCTAGCATTCTAAAGTATTTAATCAAACCTTAACAAACCATCTGCTACTTGTTGAAAAAGTTAGGGCATGGGTTTAAATGGACAAACATATAAGCAATCGTTATTGATCTGTTTAAGAATTTCAAAATCAGTCAAAGATTATGATTAGATTTATTTATCAGTGTGATCTCATTACTTATCAATATTTAAATTCATCTTTGTGCTAAGTATATCTTGAAGATGTGATCTCATGATCGATTCAGTTTTCGGTAATTATATATATATATATATATGTATATATATATATATAATAAATATACATAATAAAAATATAAAAAAATATAATAAATTTTGCTTTCAAAATTATTTTAGGCCTACCATATTATGATCTTACAATGTTATCATTTTTCATGCATTTTATGGAAATTGCACACAAACGAACACGGATTCAATTGTTTACACACACAGATAAACACGAGTTTATTGTTTTAAAATAAAATGATCTAATGAGAAATGTCGAGATTGCGTTTGTGATTGTGTTTCAGATTTTTACTGTGAGTAATGGCTGATCATTAGTTGAGTAGTTTACCTTATCAGAGAACCTGTTCCTTAAGTTTGCACAAGATACCGAGTTAAGAATCCTCCTCCTACATCTTCTGAAGCACTCAAGATTAGAGATTTAGGAAAGTTGTTCTAATATATTAACTAAGGATGCATTCGAAAAGGGGGAGCATATAAATAAGGTGGCTTATAAGATGAATAATCTTTCTCATCAGATTTAGAAAACTTCAATTTGAAGATCTTTCTATGATTGACTTCTCGGTGCTGAATTTGTTTGAAGTTGCTGATAATGATAGACTAAGGGGAGTATTGTTGGATCTGTACAAGACAGTTTATATTATCAACATAGTCAAAATCAACAAAAGTCCACGTCTCAGTCAAGGTCAATAGAAAAGTCAAACGTCGAGTTCGAGACGAATATCTGAATGAAGATATTGAAGATATATTGTGTTTTGAGACTTTATTGTAATAAAGATATTTTGTGTGAACAAAATATATTTTACTTAGTTTAGTCTAGTTTAATAGACTAGGAGGTTTAATGTAAATAGTGAAAGTTAGTCTAGATTATAAATAACCTAATTGTAATTAGGAATGGTTAATGGTTGCATGACCAATTGATTGAGGGATTACTTGTAAACAATATCATTAGCAATCAAATTAGAGTAAAAGGGGATTTCATTGTGTTTATCTTATTTTGATAAAGGAATCTTCATGTTATTTGATTCAAGTGTTCAACCTGGGCTAACTACTCAATTTGCCGATCCGACCCGCATCCACTAGGCAATGGGGCTTACGTCGCGTGTACACTCTTCATGTGTGACACATGTCACGCATACATTGCCTTGAGCCCCTTTCTGTGTTATGGCTCGCACCCATAGTCTGTATCGGTATCCATGCGTAAGATTCTTGCTCATTTGTCATCATACACATGTCAAATTTGTATGGTTTCCTTAGCCTCATCGATGCACTTCACATCCTTACTCTGATGCGGGCTGCATTAGCCCTACTTTCCAAATTTTTATCTTCAATTTTCTCTACTATAATACTTCTACAAATAAAATTTTTTTGAGGTCAAACAACTTAGCCACAGCCATGGGCTTGCCTCTTAGACCCCCACTAAAGGTTGCCGCCCCTTAAACCTCGCTTTTAGGAGTTGCCGCCTTAGAATCCTTGTTGTCTTGTGAATGTTTTGGGTTTTAGGTGTTAATTTAACTTGGGGTTTTACATAAATACTTATTCGAAAACATAAGAAAAGGGTTTCTAAGTTTTAAAGAAGAGGTTATCTTTCTACTTTTATATAAGAGTAACTAAAGATGATATGTGACATCACCACATTCATTCTTATCAAAAAAAATTCTCTTCAATCTCTTATTAAATAATCACAATAATTACTAATGGTATTGTTTAATTATATTTTTAGGTTAAAATAATTTTTATTAAATAAGAAAAATATATTTTTATTCATGTTATTTCTAAAAATATAAAATAAATATTTTTTTACAAAACATCAACTTTTAAAAAAATACAAAATATTTTAACATTAGTGTATTTTAAAAATTAAAATTTTATAAATAAAAAGTAATTTAAGTCGAGATTTATAATAAGAAAAATTTTAAAAATGACATTTTATTAAAACGTATGTTTTGAAACCAAATGTTTAGATTTATTTTTTTATAAAAGAATAAAATATTAAAAAAGTTGAAATAATTGCAATCATATCTAATCTTAAAATATTGTTTAGAAACTTTTATTGAATTTAATATTTTATTTATTCAAACCCGTATAATATAATAGTTTACTAAAGCTAGTTTATAAATATTCAAGAAAATAATAAACATATATTCCTTCCTTGTATATTAAGATTCAATAAGCTTTATTTAGGGTATTTTACTTTCCTTGTTGTAGGATTACTTTCTAGTTTTTAATATAAAAAAAGTTAACATATAAATATCATCATTATTTTAAGATTTAAAAGTTTGGTTTTCCTCTATAATTTTTGGAGTTATCTCTTCATATCGTGTTGATTTTTACACCTCGTGGCCTGTGAACCCACTAATTGATTAGTGATGCTTAGTTTATTGCTTGGTTTTAGTTTTCTAAATTCAGTTTATAAATTCTAAAACTTAAAAAATGTGATAAGTTAAACTCCTATAAACACCTTTTATAAAAGTGTTGTAGGGTTATTCATAGGTCTTTAAGCGAACAAAATGAAAACGAACGAAGCTTTTCGTTTAACTTCAACTATACAAATTAACGAAGACAATTTAAACAAACACATTTGTTTGTTAAAGTAAATAAATAAATGTGTCTTTTATATTTATTCATTTCATTCTGAATGAACATAAATAAAATGAGGTATCGTTTATAAAAAAAATCTTTAAAATATTACTTTGATCACTTTTATCAATGAACATAAATAAATAAATAAAATGAGGCATCGTTTATAGAAAAAATCTTTAAAATATTACTTTGATCACTTTTATCCTTCAAAATGTCACTTTAACTAAATCATTCTAAAAAATATCTCAACTTTAAATAGGGTAGTCCAGATCTTAGATAGAGTTGTTCTACGGTAAACAGGGTCTTTCGAACTCTAGATAGAGTCATACAAACAAAATAGGGTCATTTAAACTTTATAGGGTCGTTCGATTGCCCTTAAGTTCAATCAAACTTATTTGTAAATATGTTTGGTCGAACTTTAATTAGGTTTCTATTTATGCAGCGGATCGGTCCTTAGGCCCCATTGTTGGAAAGGCTCGGCTTCAAAACCGTACGTGGAGCTGATACACTCCTATTAAATAAAAACATTTTTAAAGTTGCTTTAGTCGAACAAACATTTAAAAAAATCTTGTTAAAAAGAACAATTTAAGTAATTTTTATTTTTAGCCTAACTGGTTAATGTGAATTACGCACGATATGTAAATATTGAAAGGTCATGTGTTTAAATCTCAATCGGAGCAAAAAAATAGATATATGTACCTGATTAAGATAACATTTATCATACGAAACAATCTTATAAATTTAACATTAAAAATAATGATAATTTTCATCCTTTTATGTAACATATAAAACAAATATACAACATTATTCACTTGCAAAATATACAAAGATTAAAGCTTAGAAACGTGGTTCGATAAAGCGGTATCGTTCGTCGACACCGGAAAGAAGGATTCACGGGATCATGGCTCGGTGTTCGAAACGCGTGAGTGACTCACCAATGGCAATCTTGTAAATAACCACTGCAACGTGCCCTAACATTTAACCAACCCGCTATAAATATCCCCAAGATCAACTGTTTGACAACCGTATTCTGATTTGATTCTCGTAAAGTCACATCGTCTCTCTTTCGTTTCGCTTTATCGAAGCTGTCGTCTTGCTGTAAGTTCTTCTGTTAATGATATCTTCTCTCACACGCACTCATACACACACAGTTATACTGCTTGATTTCAATCTGTTTGTTAGTTTGATCAATGTGTTGCTGAATGATCGTTTGTTGTGGTTTTGATCGTTCAGTTTTGGTGTGCGATTGATCGGATCTTGTTAGCATGGAGCATCGGAAGGATGAGGTGTGTTTTCGTTTTCGTTTGTTGTTTTTGTACGATTTGTTATTGAGAGTTTGGTGAATTTAGCTGTAGATGAAGTTGTTAATTCGTTTTATGTTGTAAACTGATATGATTTGAACCGATGAACGTGGATTCTATCTCTGTTTAGATCGAGGATTAGATAGTTGTGATTTGAGGCGTTTGGATTTGATATTTTGTTCGTAAACGTTGATTATCTGAACATAGTTAGGGTTTGATGTAGCTTTTTAACTGTTAATTAGTAGGAAATCAGCTAAAAATACATGTACCTTTTGGTTTAAACCATAATGATCTTGAGCGTTGAACATACTTGCACCTTTTGATATTACAGGAACTGTTTTTGTCTGATGTCTTCACGAGAATTTGGTGAATTTAGCTGTAGATGAAATTGTTAATTCGTTTTGTTGGTATGAGGATGGAAGTTATTGGAAATTGACGTGATTTTGAATTGATGAACAGGTAGGTTCTACCACTGGTTAGTAGATCGAGGATGAGATGGTTATAATTTGAGTTGTTTGGATTTGTTATTGTTCGTAAACGTTGATTATCTGAACAGAGTTTGGATTTGATATTTATAGATGTTGATAGGAAATCAGCTAAAAATACTTATGCCTTTTGATTAAATCACAATGATATTGAGTTTTGAACATACTTGTACCTTTTGATTTACAGGAAGTTAAGATCACGAGACCACTAATGATTATATGCAAAGTCTATTTATTATACTTTCATCAAATTGATTAAATTTCATCATTGTGATGCCTGTTATTGTATTCTAACATTTGATTGATTGATAATGAAACTTGTGTTTATGATGTATGTTATGTGCTCTGCCATGGATGGTATTTGAGTAGGTTGAGTAACAAGTTTAATATTTGAAATGGGCAGAAAAATGCACCATGGATGTCGGTGCCCCAATTCGGAGACTGGGACCAAAAGGGGCCACTCCCGGACTACTCGTTGGATTTCTCAAAGATAAGAGAGATGCGGAAACAGAACAAGCGAGACATATCGCGAGCTAGCATTGGTAATGACGAAGAACTCATGTCTTCGTATTCCTCTTCCAATGCTTCCAAAGTCAACACAACAAATAACAGTGCTCCCCCACATCATAGTTATGATGATGACCACCACTCTCCAACAGTAAGTACCTTCACTTTCATCACCCTTTTAGTCCTACTTTTTATTACTAATGTCCTACACTGATATGCCATTTCTAGTTAAAAATTTACTAATTCTCAACAGTAAAACATTAGTGATATGAACTTCTAGGTGCTACAAACTCTACAATATCCAAATTTGAAGAAAACACTAGTTTGTCATGTTATCCTAGGCCATTTAGCAGGATGGCAGTGGTGTCATAGTTTGAGTATCTCTTTATTCTGATGGGAAATTCTATTGGTAATACTTTGGCGTGTTAAACTATGTTACATACTCTACATACTCACTAATAGGTTGCTATATGGCGGAAAAAGATAAGGGTTCTTAATCGCATTCAATATATGCTTTGACTATTAAGAATATCTATCATGGTAGGACAACTATATTTTTTTATTTAAAACATATTAATTGATTCCATGAATAAATCTTATATTTCCAAATTAGTGCCCACTTTAGATACTTAGAGCTTTTATATGTTTACAATATTCAATCCAAATTGAAGTCCTTTCATATCACTTCCTTTGGTGTTAAGTGACATGCCTCGTAGTTAAGAGGTTATGGGTTCTAGTCATACTCCCAACATGTTTGGTAAATTAATCCTTTATGTGTTTTGGTTCAAAAATAAAAAGATAAAAGAAATTTAAAAAGACTCATAATTTCTATTATCGTTAGAATTAATATAATAGGTAATAAGGAATATACGGAAGTCAAGTTCTTATTAATCGTTCATGCTCGGGTGGGGGGTTGGGTCCTAGTGATAACTGTGTGTCCCACATTGAAAAGTTTGTGGGTTTTGGTCAGCACTTTCTTTCTATGTGTGATGAATTTATCCTAGAAAATCTATGTTTTTGTTAGGAAAAAAAAAATTAAAACACTCATAATTATATTATCATCAAAGTTAAAAGTACCTAGGTAATAAGGAATATACGGAAGCCATGTTCTCATCAATAATGCATGGTTGGCAAGGAATGTTTTTATATGTTGTTATGAATATTTAAATACATATTCTTTATCCTCTGTCCAATGTTCATTATTACGCTGGGTGCAGAGATTCTCTCTACCCAAATCATCAATAATACATGTAATAATAAATAAGTAATAGAAAACCTTATTTTATTTATTGTAATGTGGATGCAGGGGAGAAGAAGCATTCTCAGTTACTTCAATTGCTGCGTGAAAGCCTGATGAAAAATAACAACCCTTTAATCTGCTTTTGTTCATTCTTGTTGTCTTCTTTTTTCTTATCTCCACGTCGATGAAACAAAAGGCATTTTCTGAATTCTGGTAACGCAAGTATTTTCAGTTCTTTAATTCATTGCTTATTTATTTAATTTTCGAATGAAATCAACTATTGTAACTAATATGTGAAATCTTTAGTGTGTATGTAACAAGTAAAGTATTGGACTGTTTCCTTTCAGCACGTTAAGTGGGTGTTGGATTAGCACCGGCCGTACAAGACAACTGAGCCACAGATTATCTCATTTTAATCACGGCTAGTGAAATTTAATAAATAAAAACCACAAGAAATTAGCTCATCAAAATCACAGTAAATGTAATCCAAAACAAACCTTTGAATAACCAACAAAAAATCTAACTCCCTGAAACCAAAAATTACCGAATCTATACAAAAATTACCAAATCTATGCATGCTACTATGATAGTAAAATAGTGTATCGGTCTAACCCACAAAACTAACATGATCAGATTCAGACCAAGGCAAGTAATCTATAGCCTCAGTAATATAATTAGACTTGTAACGACTTGGGACAATCCAAATAAGCTTGGACAAAAAGAACATCTCCTCTGTGGGCCTCCTTAAGAAAGGGACCAACAAGAGTGTAGACAAAACACCTAGCCCAAGGCAAGTAATCTATAGCCTCAGTACTATAAACCAAGAAATCAAGAGCTTCTTTCATGATCCAATCAATTTTGGTCAGAATGTTCTTACTTTTAATTGTAAGTCGGCACAACTTTTTTTTGTGCTAATAGGATTGGATTTGTTATCATATTGAGGGACCTAAATATCACTTCTTTGATGATCCAATCAATTGGCAACACGCAAGATTCAAATTCTAATTATTGCACGATGAAAACAATCACACGGTTACAAGAGAATCCCACGACAACGCACAGGATTCAAATTCTAGTTATCTTCAATCAAGCTATTTGTACCCCGAACTTGGTCTTCTTCATTTGAGTTAACATATGGAAAACGAACCCAACTCGTCAAGAACAGTTCAAGGTTTTTGCAACTTCACTTGAGGCATGAAAGCTTTTAATCCTCATATTCATAATATGGAGACGAACATTTTTCTTGATGATATTAGAGATGCCATTTATTGATCTCCCTTTGCGTTGGTAGAATCTTCAGTTTCTCTCTTGCCAAAGCTTTTATCCTACTATGGTTGGAGTGGAGCGTAGCAACAATGTCTTGCATAACGCATGTTTATCTCGAAGTTTTTGTCAAAGGAACGAGGGACTATAGACTTCGCACATAACGACATTCAAAGAAACAAATGGTTGTGGGATTATGAAGCTTTCTTGCTTTCTTTACATTGCCAGCATAGAATGAAAGCATGGCATGGGATATTTTGACTAAACCAAACAACATTAGCCCATGGAACTTCATGATCAATGTGAACAAGAACATGGACATTATGTCTCCTTGTTATTCCCTTCTGACCTTTAAAAAAAGCCTTTATGATCACCATTTACTTCAATAGTAAAATAGGGGTAAAGACACATGTCATAATCCAGTGGACCATTCGGGGAAGAAAACCAAAATGAATCAAACATGATTTCAGAAATCCCCATTCTACCATATCAAATATCATACACTTTTTGATATCTATCTTGAAGGTACAATAAGCTTGGCCCTTATCCATGTGGTAGTTTCTCATACGTTCTTGAGTCAATAGAATGTTCTCACTAGTCACTTACGAGTATACAGGGGATAAATGCACTTTCATTCACATCAATTATCTCACAAAGAGCATTCATTTTCATATGCATAGGCCTGCAAATGAACCGAACGAACACGAACAAAGCTTTGTTTGTGTTCGTTCATTAAAAAATAAACTTGTTCAAGAACACTTAACGAACGAATTTTCTTGTTCGTGTTCATTCATTAAGGAAATGAACATGTTCATGAACACTTACCGAACACAAACGAACACAAACAGTTCATGAACAAAACGAACACAAAAAAATGTATGAACACAAACGAATACAAATTATTACATATTTATTTTAGAATAAAATCAGTATTTTCATCACAAATTTACCAAAAATAAAATAAACACGTAACATAAATATGCAAAAACACTTGACATAATTGTCATAAAAATAACTAACACAAAAATTAAGAACATAATCGAACACATTAACGAACATAAACGAACACATTATCAAGTGTTCACGAACATACATTAACGAACACATTATCGAATGTTCATAAACATAAATGAACAAACACGGCTTGTGTTCATGTTCTTTTGTTTAACTAAACAAACGGAATTTTCTTTCAATGGAGACCTACTTATGCATTTGTAAATAACGTTACAACCTGTAATATACCTAAACTTTTCTTGGTGAGTCAATTTTAGGAACTAAAACAATAACGGTTGAGTTAAGCTCCTTTTAAAGTTAACTATTAGTAAAGAAATCACCAACTATGATGCAAAGATCCTTTCCTGTGATACCCCATGAAGCTTTAAAAAGTTGAGTAAATTATATTTCAAATTTCATCTTTAAATTAAAGAGATTATAGTAACATCATTTACATTTATAAAAGCTTGCATGTGTGACGTGTCTCCCTTTCCTCTAACGAACATTAAATTACTCCGTTACATCAGTTCATGTGCGAATCATGTGCGAAATTTTAGTCATTTTAGTTCACCTCAAATATAAAACATAAAAAAATATTTAAAACTAAACCTACCCACCATCTCCCACCTTATCGACATCATCATCATCCATAAACATCTTTATCAGTTCATCATTATCATGCATCATCAATCACCAAAAATCCTAGAACCCCTTTTCTTCTTCAACCATGCCACCATCACCTGCTACCAAGAACACCACCACTATCGTGTCACCGGAACAGACCACCCATCGCTACCACCATTTTCTATTTTCATCAGAAAACAACAAAACATGTGTTTGTTCAAGGGTTTGAGAACCATAGATCTTAGCTAGATTGTTGAACGTGTAGTGGTCGTGGTGCTGCTGTGTGAACAGAAAAAAAGATGGGGAAATGGGCGCGTACAAAAGGTGATATTGCAGGTTTTGAAAGAGAGAAAGCAAGTAAAAAATGTCAGGTTGTGTTTAGGTGGTGGAGTTGGTGGTTGTTGGGTGGTCGCCGGAAAATATGGCCGGAGTTGTTGGTTGGTCGCCGGAAGGAAGGTACCTAAGACTTTATGGAAAGGAGGTGTGGACATGTTACACTCAATGTTGTTGTGACCGGATCGGACCGGCCGGTTCGACCGCGATTCGGAGCCTGGTCCGTCTAGTCTAGTATGAATCGTTTTGAAGTGGTCGAACCGTCCGGTTCGTCCCGAACCCCTGGTCGGACCGTTTTTCAGTTTTTTTATATTTTATTTTAATGGGTAAAAACGGGGTGTTAAACCGTAATTTAGTACGTCGAATATACAAATATAGTTAGGTTTATATATAACTACAATATATATATATATATATATATATATATAAATTACTTATATTTAACTACATATAAATATAATTAAAATATAGTTAAATCCGGTCCAACCGGTCCGACCACCAAACCAGTAAGACTTCCGGTACTATATTTTTTAGTTATAGTTTTTAGTATAAAAAGACTCTTTTGCCCTCTCACTTGAGGAGCACGTGACTTCATTTAACATTTAAAATAGATGGCTATTAGAGGCACTGGCGGACCTAGAGCCAAGGGAGAGGTGCAGCCGCCCACTCTAATTTTTTTTTCAGTGTTATATATACGTGAAAATTCTGATCGTTCCTCATAAAATTTTGCCACCGTCCCCTTAAAATTCTTGAAACTAAAGAAAGAGTAAAATTATCTCAAATATATTATTTGGAGCGGAACTACATTGGGTCTCGTGATCTTCTGACAGACCGGCGAACCATATTTTCTTACTAACCGGGTCTGTAATTGAATGCATTTTTTTAATTTCACTCTCAAATAATCATGTAATTAGTAGGAAGAAAAAAATTATATCGAGATAAATATACTTGATAATAATATATTTAAAACATGTTGAACATATCACCAAATTTGTAGTATATTTGTTTCAAACATCACATATCACCACTTTCATGAGTATAATTGTTTCAATATGATTTTTGTTATATTATACATATACGCAAATTCACGAGTTTGGGACCATTTTAACGATTTTTTACATCAATGAACCGACCCGACCCATCTAACAAGAAAAAATGATTTTATTGAACCGACCCGACCCATTTGCGGTGGCCTAATGACACTTAAAATTTCCGCCCCCCGTGAAAAAAATTTCTGGATCCGCCACTGGTTAGAGGAAAGGATGAAACATGTAAAGTTTTACAAATATAAAGAACATTTATTATAATTTCTTTAGTTTAAGGATGAAACTTGAAATTCACTACAAAACTAAAATGACAAAAGTGTAATTTACTCTAAAGAATTTTGCAAAGAAACCATCTGGTACAGGGGTGTAATTATCGTCCATATCAAAGAACATAGCTTTGATTAGATCATCCGTGACTAGCTTGGTTATGTTGATCGCCTCAAGAGAGAAGATTTATGTGGAGAACATGTTACTAGGCTTAAATAGGGGTGGTTTCAACCTTTTCACCAAGAGAAGATTTATGTGAAGATTTATGACGATAAGTAGATGGATTCCTTCTTCTTTAGAATGGGGTTACATAGATAATAAGAAATTGCTTCTTGAACTATAACAAGCTCAGACCTGAGAGATTCCAATTTTGTAAAGACGTTTGCTTGTCAATAATAGGGTTTGTATAGGGGCTTTTATAGAAGTTTGAGTTTTTTAGTCACACGGGAGATGTGCTATAAAAGCAAATATGAAAATGGCATAACAACACGCGTATACACAGGAAGACGTATGGTAAAGCAAAGGTAAGGAAGTTGATTGCTGCGTGGACTATTTAGAGTAAAGAACTATACAAAAATGATAAAAGATTGGTGCATCCATATATCGATGGTCTACGATCAACGCCATAAGTCAGTAGTCACATGCATTAAAGAAACATTCTAAGATTTTATATACAAGTTCTACAACTAATACTACGATTAAGTTGTATATCCATTGTCAATGGTGCAAAATATAAACGAGATGACATGAAAAACAAAAGAACCAATATCCAAGTCATGATTTGATAAACCAGTTACATATACAATGGGTATCCATACCCTTTTCCTATAATGGAGTTATGAACCTTACCTTCTTTAGGTTAAATAAAACTATAAAAGGAAAATGACTTTTTAAGTAGGAGTATAGTAGTGCGCTTATGTTTTTGCTTTAAGTAGGAAAATGACTTATATAGTTCTTGTGTCACAACCTTTCTAAAACTTAACCTTTTCTTTTCTTTGGCAACATTGCTAAAAAGAAGCGTAAAAAATTAACAAAATATAATATATCTATTCTTAAGTCTCAATTTCAACAACTAAAGAAGGGGAGGGGGTCTCTATAGAAAAACTCTAACCCATATAAATATGCATTCAAACTAAATATTGTAAAACCTTAATGTGCGTTTGATTCGCGGGATAAAATGGAATTCAGATCCAGATTTGGATTTTAATGTTTTTGGTTCGTAGTAATCGTTAGAATTGAAATATAATTTCATCATTAATATGTTTGATTGAGAAATAAATTGGATTTTAAGATCCAGATCATCTTTTGCACCACCACTCCCAACATTACCCCACCCCTTTAGGCTGGAGGGGGTTGGTGCTAGAGTTATGGAGTTGGTAGTGGTGGTAGAAGTATTAGGTGATGGTTAGATTTGAGTAGGTCGATCCTTATAGGGTGTCGGGCAGGATATCGCACGTGGCTCATTCTTAAAAGGGAGCACAAATTCTTTCCTAGCTTACGTATGCCGTATGTAGATTTGTTCAACGTCCCTTTTAGCCAATGTTAGCCCCCATGAAAACTTAATTTGAAAATTTTAAAATTTAAACTTATTACACTGGTTAACAACTTAACATATATAAAGAGTTTACAAAATAACAGTTAATTAGAATTAAGCTCATCGCGTTGTGGGTGTATAAAACCGTGCAAAATAACACTAATGTCACACTACCATGAATGACATAACACTGAAATCCATCTGGAGGGCCGGGCGATGGATTGTGGTTAATACATGCCAAGACAGTAAGCTTGTGTTTTTCCTTTTGAAAGACCTGAACAATATATATGGATCCTGTCAAGCTTTTTCTTTAGTTGAAAATTTTTCTTAAGCTCGTTCTTTTAAAACCGTGAGTCTTTATCTTGTATTTTCTCTTTTTTTTTCTAAGTGGAATTTAGGTGGCTAATATGAAAAAATGAGACCAAACGGTAAAACATATAAAAATATAACTAAACCGATTTAAGACTCGTGCGTTGCGACGGAACTGTTAAATGGGGAAAATAGACGTAAAAACGATAAACCACACACATATGTTGTGTTATGTTAACTCACATAATTTAGAACGAAACATACAATGAAACGTAAAATTGGTGAATCGCACATGCATGTTTGTGTCATGTTAACTTGCAAAATCTAGAACAAACGTAAGACGGAAATTTGTAAAATATGAAGATTAAAGGCGACCAAAGTTGAACGTAAAAAAAATTGTGAGATTAATTTGCAAAATATGAAGATTTTTTGGTTTGAATTAAAAATAATCAAATTTTGGAAGGTTACTTTGTAAAATATTAAACCTTTGGGTTAAAAGTGAAAAGTCAGTTTTTTTGAAAACCATCTATGCATAAGATACAAGTGAAAAGTCAATTTTTTTGAAAACTATCTACAATATGTATAAAAAATTTATAATTAATATAATATAAATTACTTGAATCTATTGTCTCTTTAGTTATTACAAGCACCGCAAGTCAATATTAATTTTAAAACCAAATAACTGTTTTAAATAAATTAGTCAATCTACCATTAGCCTAATCATTTAACCCTATACGACAATACTCCTTTTTAACACTTAAAAATTAACCTAATTAGCATATGATTTTATTAAAGCCATGATTCCAGAACTGAAAAATTGAAGGTTGGATCTACCACCACACATCTTCACTGCCCAGCCTCTTCTCATAGTAAACGTCATTGCTGTCATCGGGTTAAACACTGCCTAGTGTCCTGATTCTCAAATCTCGGTTTAGGAGAGCCCTATGGTTTATTAACAATGTAAGGGGATGTTTGATAAAACTAACTCATTAAGATCTGACCGAGTCAGAAGCTGACCTAATTAGAAGTTCTGACTGAGTTTGAATCTGACTGAAACTTGGTTGTTTGATTCAATATCTAACTCTGCTAAATGATAAAAATATATAATTTTATTTTCATATATTTAAAATCCTTACATTGTTAAAAATAAAAAAACCAAATAAATGATTAATAACTAAACCTACCAACTACCTTCAACAAGTCAAGCATTCACGACTCTATCATCACCAAAAACAGGTAAAATTCTCACAAAAAACCAAACAAATCATACTGTTATTACATCGTTTAAACACATAACACTCCATCTAAACACGTAACAAATCATACCGTCAATCCGTCATTCCATCGGTTGCGCCATTGTTGCAGCAGGTTGGTCGCAACAGGTAGGTCGCGCAGGTGGGTCGCTCAGGTGGGTCGCTTAGGTTGGTTGCGCAGGGGAGTTTTATTGAGGGGCAACGCTTCTTTCTGGGTCAACAAGTTTTAATTTTGGGTCTGGGTCAGCACCCAGGGACCCGACCAAAACGTAATACAGGCAAATCAAACACGTTGACTGACTTACCGAGTCAACCAGGTCAGCCCAAATCAAACAACCCCTAAATCAAGTTACTGTTAAAATAATATGGTTTTCTTTATTGCGATAACAATTATTATTGTATTAATAAATTTAATGTATATAAGTTTCTACTTTAAAAACCTACTTTTATTTGTCGCATAGTGACACTGAAATCTAAAGATTGACTCTCTGTTGGAAGATAACAATAGTAACTGTGGCAAAGATGGGACTAGTAAGTGTTGGTTGTGGTGATAGGTTTCAATTCTTTCGTAATTGTTATGTCATCTAAATGCGTTTCAAACTCAGAGTTCTTTGATAGATTTTGATGACATTAAATTTAAAATTCTTAAAATAAAATTTAATTCCATATCCATTTCTAAATTTCATGTCTTTTAACGAATTGTAAAACAAATGTATCTAAGTTTCATATCTTTTAACAAATTTGTAAAACAAATGTACTTTTAAAGCTTCTCCTATAAGTTGATTTAAGGAGATATGATATGATGTGAAAAACAGACATCATATATGAAGAAAAGAGAAGATACAATCCTTTCGTGAAACAAAGTGAATGAAGGGAGGATATGAGGAGATTGAGAAGAAAGATGAGAGTGTTTTTAAATGATTTTAAGAGTTCTATAAGATTATTCTTTTTTGTAGTATTTGATACGCATGAGCGACACACGGGATGAAATGAATCATTGATAAATAAAATAAAAGCACTATATATACACCAATTCTCATTCCCGCTAACACTTTATAATCATTTATCCCCGATTTCTTATTTTTCTTCCATTCCCCCTTTCACCCAAACTCATTCGCTCGCTTCAATTGTCAAGCCGCCACCACCACTACCACACCGTTATATTATATTCCTTTGTTTTTTTTTATCTAAATAACAAACAATACAAAATAATAATTTATTTTATTTTTACTAGACAATCAATACATATCAATAACATGATATAAAAATATATTTATATACTCTTATTGTTCCAAACAGTTACGTACAAAAACATTTTTCTTCATCTGTCTCCATCATCAAACACAACACAAATGTATGGCCATCATTGCAACAACATCTATCATCCCCCTTCCAATTTCCCCCATTTGTGGTCAAGAAATCATCAAAAAACAACCATCACAAATAATAATCTCAAACAAAATATTAACAATAATATAATAATATTAATCCCCTTCAAGATTTCCATATACCCCCTTCGTCATCTTCTCCAGCCCACACACACAGTCGTTCAATTCTTTGAATCACTGTGTAACAACAATGGAATTAACCTCTAAACTCCATCAAATCGACCTTCGTTCCACTTTCTTGAACCCCACATCGATTTCCCACCTCCGAAAACCCTTTTTTCGCCCAATTATTCGCTCAATTTCAACACCCATCACCAATTGTTCCTCTAAACCCATAAACAAATCACACCCACATCACCCAATTAGGTTATCTGCAGTTGCGGTAGACACTGAAACCATTACTAGTGTAGACGAAGATGATATCGAGAGTTTGTTTTCGAAGGAGACAGTTAGTTACGATAGAGGGAACAAGCAATCTGCTAGTGGGGCATCGAGTATATCCTCTGGTGTTAGGTTAGAGAACATTAGTAAAAGCTATAAGGGTGTTACAGTGCTTAAAGATGTGAGTTGGGAGGTGAAAAAGGGGGAGAAAGTAGGGTTAGTAGGTGTAAATGGTGCTGGTAAAACAACCCAATTGAGGATTATTTCAGGTTTAGAAGAACCGGATTCGGGCAATGTTGTGAAGGCGAAACCGAATATGAGGATATCGTTTTTGAGCCAGGAGTTTGAGGTTTCGATGAGGAGGACTGTAAAGGAGGAGTTTTTGAGTGCTTTTAAGGAGGAAATGGAGATTTCGAATCGGTTGGAGAAGGTGCAGAAGGCGATTGAGGGATCTGTGGATGATTTGGAGTTGATGGGGAGACTGTTGGATGAGTTTGATTTGCTGCAGAGGAGGGCACAGGCTGTGAATTTGGATACTGTCGATGTAAAGATTAATAAGTTGATGCCTGAGCTTGGATTTTCCGCAGAGGATGGAGATAGGCTTGTGGCATCTTTTAGTGGTGGTTGGCAGATGAGGATGTCACTTGGGAAGATATTGCTTCAGGTATAAACCAATCACTACAAAGTTATTTTGGTTTATCTTGATGAAAGTAATAGAAATCTTGGATTGATGTTGCACTTTATGCTCTTTGTTCTTCGAATTAGCGAATTATTAATGTTTTTTGTGGATGACAATCTGACATAGCCAGGTAGAACCATGTTTCTGTCATACAGATGATGTATGGATGAATATGTTTTTATGTGGGATAATATGTTAGAATTAAATGAGGATATAGTATGTTATTAAATCTTATATGGCATTTGGTAAGAATTTGATATAAAATAAATGAATAGTTTTTGTATGAGATGTCGTGCAGTGATGAATGTTGTACTCTGTATTTTCTTTGAATTACTGAATTATTACTGTATTTTGTGGATGACATAGTCAGGTAGAATGATGCTGTTGTCATCTGGCATAGATTCTGTTTAGGATTACTACAGTTGTTATTGAATGTAGCTGTTTTATGTGGGATAATGGTTTGGAATCGAGTGAGGATATGTATGTTTTTAGTTTTACATCTTATATGACATTTGATAAAAACATGATTAAAAAATGAACCTTTTTTTTGTTGTTTTCATACAAGAGCAATGTGTTGATTTATTGTTGTACTTTATGACCAAAGATTGAATACTGAATACATATCCCTACCATTTCTAATCATATTATTATTTAAATAAGAAATTCATGTTTTTGTTGCATACTTAGGTGGTACTTGGATGTGAATTCAAAATGATTATGATTTTCATTATATTTAGTGTAAAAAATAAATAGATTTGGGGGAACTGGTAAAGAGTTGCTGTAATAACATTGATCAGCGAGTTAGATATAAAATTCCCTAACTTTAATAACTCAAGTATGCGAGCAGCTGTTTCTTCAAGTTGCAATTGTAACTTTGAAAATGCACACAGCATGCCCAAACACCCCCCAATTTTAAGATATGAAAAATATTCAGATAGCAAATACATGAAATCAGATTTGCGTATGAGATGATTAAGCATGTTAATTTTACAGGATCCAGATTTGTTACTTCTGGATGAACCTACAAATCATCTTGATCTAGACACGATTGAGTGGCTTGAAGGTTATCTTAGTAAGCAAGATGTTCCAATGGTGATCATATCTCATGACAGAGCTTTTCTTGATCAATTATGCACAAAAATAGTGGAGACTGACATGGGTGTTTCTAGAACATTCATCGGAAACTATTCTGACTATATTATCAGTAAGGCATCATGGATTGAAGCCCAGTTTGCTGCTTGGGAAAAGCAACAGAAAGAAATTGAGCACACAAGAGGCTTAATCAGCAGGTTAGGTGCTGGAGCTAATTCTGGACGTGCATCTACCGCTGAAAAGGTTTTTATTTTTATTTTTAATTTTTTTGTCTAATTTTCGACTATAAACAATTCGATGAATGTTGTTTCCATTGATCAGAAACATCCTGATGTGGGATTGCTTATCTATTATGATGTTAGATGAGTATAATTCACCAAACCGACTATGGTCACTCTAGGAAGAATACATAATAGTTTATCTGAATATAAAAAAACATAATTACCTTTTGATTAGGTAAAAATATGAAGAAAAAAATTTTAATTCTAAATTCTAATATTGTTTTGATACAGTTATTTTTCTGTGTAACTAGTTTTCAATTGTTGAGCTACTAACCTCTTTTTCAATCATCTTATGCTCATTTACACTTGTTAATACAATTACAGAAGCTAGAAAAGCTTCAGGATGAGGAACAAGTTGATAAACCATTTATAAGAAAGCAAATGAAGATTAGATTCCCTGAACGTGGTAGAAGTGGAAGAGATGTCGTGACAATAAAAAATCTGGACTTCAGCTATGAAGACAAGGTAACTAATAGTAAATCATACCGGATGACGTTTTATTATCTGATAACGATCTATGTTTTTGGCATAATATATGACATTGTGTGGGACTGTGGGTTATCCAGGTTCTATTTAAAAAAGCTAACGTAATGATTGGGAGGGGTGAGAAAATTGCAATAATTGGGCCAAATGGTTGTGGAAAGAGTACTCTGCTCAAGTTGATTATGGGCATACAAAAGCCAGATGGTGGTGAAGTAATTCTTGGCGAGCACAACGTGCTCCCAAACTACTTTGAGCAAAATCAGGTAATGCAAATAGTCATAGGAGAAAGGAGAGGGGTTTGCATTATTATGTACTTATTATTTTATTTTTTTAGTAATAATAATAATTAGTTGGCCCTTATTTTTTATTACAGGCTGAGGCTCTTGATTTAGAAAAGACGGTGCTTGATACGGTAGCTGAAGTTGCAGAAGATTGGAGAATTGATGATATAAAGGGACTCCTTGGACGTTGCAACTTTAAGGCTGATATGCTTGATAGGAAAGTCTCTCTATTGAGTGGTGGTGAAAAGGTGCACTTTTAATTTCTTAAACACTTGTCCAAACTTATATATCTACAGAGTGTATCCAATAGGACGGTGCTTTTAATTTCTTAAACACTTGTCCAAACTTATATATCTACAGAGTGTATCCAATAGGACAATGCTTTTAATTTCATAAACACTTGTCCAAACTTATATATCTACAGAGTGTATCCAATAGGACGATGTTGTCTTTCTCTGCGTTGAGATATTATTGGACGGTGTTGTATGTTTTTTGAATGCCTAAATGCCCTTTCGATATTGACAAAATAACAACTTTGTCGAACCAAATCAATAACATTGGTATACTTTGATGATGCTAACTTGAAATTTCCATGATGGGGAGTGGCCCTGCAAATATTATGGGATATTTACCGAATTACCGGAGCATTAAATTGTTATGTTTGATTGTTATTTCTAAGTGGGGAGAAAAATTTAATGAAAGACTTTTCATAAGTTCTCTAATCTCTAGTATTTCTTATATATTGGTTTTATCTTGCTTCTGAAATAATAATATTAAAAAAATTGGTTATGTTGCAGGCCCGGCTTGCATTTTGTAAGTTCATGGTTAAGCCTTCCACCTTATTGGTGTTGGATGAGCCAACTAATCACTTGGATATACCTTCAAAAGAAATGCTTGAGGTTTCCTTCAGTGACACCTTCATTCATATTACCTTTTTTATGAGTAGTTGATTGCTTAATATTGAGAAACTATATGTTCTTGAGGAATGATATTTTGTACATTTTTTGTGCATTAGGAAGCAATTTCTGAGTACGAGGGAACTGTCATCACTGTATCTCATGATCGGTACTTCATAAAACAAATTGTGAATAGAGTTTTAGAAGTAAAAGATGGAACTTTGCAAGACTATAATGGTGACTATGATGTAAGTTCTCATTCTACTTCACCAATTTATATCATAAATCTTATTCTTAGGGCATGTGAACGCACTTGAAATCATGTAACCCAAACACAAAACATTTAACTCATTTATCTAAACAAGTCAAATAGGTTGTAAATGGGTAGACAGGTTGTAATCAAGTTGTAAACAGTCTGGCAGGTTGTAATAAATGGGTTAACGGGTTGGCAGGCTGATCTAATGGGTCAATGTGAAGTCCTAAACAGTGTTGTTAGTTGAACAGACATGTTATATATGACAACTCAAAACCTAATTATATTTTGGTTGTGTCAAGAATGATCACACCTAATTTTTTCTTGTGATTGCTGCACATGTGTGTGGGGTATAAATGTGTAACAGTGAATAATGTTTGTTTTACTCTTATTATTATTATTATAGGACCCTGCTTTAATTTTTACTGAAAAACAAACAAGAAAACAGAAACAATCCAACACTATAGGCCTAGTGTACTTTCAAGAGATCCAGCATCTACTCACCAATGAATTTCTTTCGAAACATATTTCAACCTCCAGATACCGATTTTAGTTACAGTTCACCTTAATTAATCAATTAAGAATATCAATATTACTCTAAAATCCTATTGGCGTGCTTGCTAACTAAAAATCTAGCTAAACAAAAGTACGAACAATAATAATTATGTGACAAATAAATATTAATCCTTGTGAGATAAAAGATTTTGAAAACGAATCATTATCTGGGGTCTGAACATATTATTACATTGCTTCCACTAATTTTGAAGAGCACTTTTTAAATGTAATCTTGATATTTAATTGATGGTATGTTGATTTGGTTTTTAATAGTACTATCTTGAGAAGAACCTTGACGCAAGAGAAAAGGCACTTGAAAGAGAAGCGGAGCTAGAGGAGAAGTCTTCTAAAGCAAAAGCCAAATCCAAGATGTCAAAGGTATGTCTCCATCAAGTAAATATTGTGCCTTCTCTGGTTCGAATCTTGTTTCCATTGTTTCCTGTCATAACCTCTTCAAGACACCTGGTTCGTGCAAACTGCTATTTACTTGATCTTGTTAGTTAGCAGGGTATGATGGGTCGTGTGAGTTTTCTGGTAGCGGGTACTCATGGTCAACAAAAAGAAAAAAAAAGTGTACCTTGAACTGATGGAAGAGTTTGTAGATAGTTAACTTATTAAATAGGGTTCCAAAACTATATTATTTAAGTGACATTCAAATAAGAAATAGCACAATATAGGACATTACATGGATAATTTCTTGTTTTTTATCAACAATTTTTTTTATTCCTAAATACCACCTAATCCTACACTTTCAAGGATCCGAACCCACACCACATTTGTGGAGGATAATCAACAATGCCACTAGGCTATACGGTCATGGGTGATTTGATTACATGTTAGATGACTTTTGACCTGATTATTTAGTTACATTTTACCTAGATCATTTATGCAAAAAATTTCAACAGTAATTGAATTCGCTACCTCGTATTTTTGTGATTAAACGCCTGAAGCATTTGATATCGTGTTGATGTATATGTATGTATATAGGCTGAAAGAGAAGCTCGCAAGAAGCAAAAGATGCAGGCATTTCAGCAGGCGAAGCAGAAATCCAAGGGACTGAAAAATTCTAAAAGATGGAATTAAAGAAGCCAGGTAAATTGTTGATTTGTACATAATTTACGCAATATTATAGGAACAGATTATCGAACTTAAACTAGTCTGTGTACGCTCTGGAAAGAACAATGAGAGATTTTCATGTGCCCATGGTGTTTTGTTTGTGGGTGAAACATGAATGTTTTCTTAATCATCTTATAATAATATTCAATTCATCTTACTCCTGGTCCTGTTTTGTTGGTGTGGTTTCTTTGTAATTTGTCACAGTTCCATTTTATATCTGATTTTGAATGTTTGATGGGGATACAACTAGATTTCAGATGTTCATATCTCTAACTTTATTAATTACAAAGATCGCAAAAATTTACTAGATTCCTATTGGCGAAAAATTTTAATCAACATGATAATATGAAACAATTAATTTTAGTTAGTTTCTTTGAAAGAAAAGCAACAGCAGTGACAGTTTTCTAGATGAAGCATGATATGCAACTTTTAGAAAGGAAAAAAAAGTAACAATGAAGAAGTGTTAGGTCTCATGATCATATCAAAGTTCATCGCGCAGTTGAACTCATCTGCTGACATTGAAACTCTTCAAGATCATGAACTTGAATACACACAATAGTAGAGGAGCTGCAAAGATTTGGCCTTTGATAGCTTTTGAACGATTGATTTTCAGACTATGATGGCATTGATTTAAAAGGTTGTGAACAATGCAAATGTCGGTTTAGTCATTGCAGTCCGGTACTCTGGTTATTAAAAATAGTCAAAAGCTACTTGAAAGGTTTGCTTTTGCCAAGATTAAAAGTCTTGTTGAATCATTTCACAAGGTTAAATGTCGAGATGATGATCTTGTGGATGATTTGAATAACTTCTGACGCTATGAGCGAAGGTAGCAATTTCCAAACATAGCTCATGTGGCAACATTAGGAGTATACTCATGAGTTAGTTCTGTTTGTTAGTGAGTTAGTTGAGTTTGTTAGTGTGTTATTTGAGTTTGTTAGTGAGTTGACTTTTTAATAAGATAGTTAACACCATCATGGGACTACTTAATTCAATCTCAGCGGGGTGTGTTCACTGCACACATTTCAATTTTAAGCACAAAAGTATAACGAACACAATCTCAACCATGCAACACTTGAACAACTGATTTTTTATTTGTACATTGGTTTGTTAAATTTTTAGCGTAATCATAATAAATTACTTACTAGTTGATTTCCTGTTTTAACAATTGAAACTAGATTTAAGTTGAGATTTCTCTATAATTACTTATTTTAAAGTGTGTTTCCTTTACTACTCCTGCATATTTTATGCTAAAGTTATTCTGATAGCTTGGTGTGTAATATATACGCCTACTGTGACATTAATACAAGCTGGGACATAAACATCTCGTTTCTCCCACTTAATAAATTCAACATCTTAATGAGAGGTTGGATTACGTTAAATGATAAGCTATAACAACCCTATCATCTTGAGGAGTGTAACCATCTAGAGGTTTCAAATTAGGTCACTTTTTGTTTATCTTTTAAGAAACAAAATTAGCAATAGTTGGAATACACTAAACATCTATGCTGATAGCCAACTTAGCGGGAGTAATATCAAACACTAAGAGACCAAAAAGAAATGGTATCACACATAATATGCTAATCCATGGCATTATCGTTGGATGGTACAAATCACACCTAGTACATTTGGGATAAACGCTAACATAATCCTTTTTTCCCGTGTTAGTAGCCATATTTCCTTCACAAGGCCTTTTTGTCCACCTTAGCACCAACTTGCATGCTCAACTTTCTAACTTCCTTAATTTTCCCACTTGATTTTCCCATTCTCCCTATACATACCATGTCATTAGCGAAGGTACCTGCCTTTAGTATTGTACTCTAGATGGTTGGAGGTGTAACAACAATACCATTCCAAAAGACTATGGAAAAAGACCTAGATATACCTCTCAATCCTTTTTGATTCAGGTGTCACAAAATGTAGCATTAGCTTTTACTAACTCATGGAATTAGTCGGTATAGGCAACATGACTAGAACCCACATTGCATGATTTCAAAATTCATGATCCAACTTTTGCATTTCATTTATCGGGCAGTACTCCTCTATCACCAAAGCTTGAAGTCACTCCAAGTCATTGCCATCACAACCTCCCTACCTCGGGCTTGAACTTAGGTATTCCACCATAGTTCTTGATGTCCATAATCGTCCCTATTTTCTCATGCAATGGGTCAATCTGTTGCTCCAGCTTCCAGTCGTACTCCTTTAGCTTTCACGTTGTAAACTCCTTATATGTGCAACAATCTTGCCTCTAGTATCATTTGCTGCCACATAATCATTCCCACCATTTCCAACTCTAATCTGTTAGAATCATTGCATAGCCAAGTTTAGCACATCCTTAGTACAACGGATATGCTTATATATAGGGTTCCTCGTAACGTTCCTACCATAGTCATGATATACCAAGAACAACATTTAAAGTGGTTACATGATATCCGTTTATTCCATCAAGGTATAATGCTAGAATGTCTAAACAACCAATGCTCTAAGTCTTAAGAACAGTCCAGAATAAAGTAAGATAGGTGCGGGGAGTCTAATGACTTTACTGTAACTCTCTAAAGACCAATTACATTTTGAATAAGTAGTCAATTTTCATGATAATAGAAACACAAGAACGAGCAATGTCTCACTGATACTAGGACTAAAATGTCACAATGTGACTCCTATGAAGGCCCTAGACTGATTAGTACTTCAATAACGATAAAGGACTACACCACTAATAAAGTCTCATAAGAACTAGGACTCTAATGTCCCAATTATAGAATGGAAGATTTATACTAACCATACAAATTGCAATTCCATGTGTACTAGTAATATTAATTTGCTTTGCATGGTCACCCCTAGCTCCTTCTACCCGAGTCAACACATCTTATCAAGTATAGAGTGTTATCCATGATTAGAGAATCAAGGATATGGTCACTAAACAAGGGTCAATTAACCAAAGTCATACAAAGGAAACGATTAAGAAAGCATTCACATGGGTTAGGAATAGTCACAAAAATTCATTTAGTATAGTCCGAAAATAGATACATTAGTTATTTGACCTGAGTACACCATATCTCTTTTCTGTTGGTATCATGTCAGCTAGCATGTCCATCTATCAAGATTCAACCCACAAGTTATAACTAAGACCTCATACAACATAGTTGATTAGACCATAAAATTAAGGTTAGCCTAACAACCAAAGTCCTTAGAAGTATTCTTACATTAGCACTTATTAATCCAGACCAAGTAATGAACAAGTACATAATAAGAGGATGTCCTGACCTAATGCTTTCTTAAGGTACACACGGATGATACAATGTATATAGTTTTCCAAATAAGCATATCACAAATATCATGTAAGACAAGCTACTAAGCATAACTTATAATTCACATAGAACATTCATGTAACACCCGTATATTCTTAAAGGCAAGAAAGAAAGAATAAAAGCTAGAAAAAAGAAAGAAACACAATAAAACCCAAGTTGAGGGATAGAATGTGTCAAAAAGACAAAAATGTTTCAAAAGTGGGTGTAAAAGGTGGCATTACCGCCCATGATGTTACACACACACTTTTCAACCGGATTTTAGAGAGAGAAAGAGCTGGAGTTCTCGGATATTTGAAGAAGAACAAGAAGAAGTTCGAAATCAGGTAATAATTCTTGGTTTTTAGATGTTCTTGACTGGCCTATGCCTCGGTTATTTGATTGTGTGCATTTGGTTGTGTGTTTTGGTGGGTTTTAGGTGTTTGAGCTTTTAGCAAATAGGTTTTGAAGGAAGTCATACCCAAAGGCTGCTAAGGTGAGTTCTAGAACCCCCTTTTTACTTGTTTAAACTGATTTGGGCTGGAAATGCATGTATGTTCATTTTTATAAAAATAGGTTTACACCCGTATATATGTGTATGAATGTGTTGCGGGTTGGGTTTGATTTGGGTGTTAATATGGTTATGATTATGTTATGAATGTGTTTCTATGGCTTAGAATGCTAGTGTTGAGCTTAGAACATGTTAGATGATGGATTTGGGACTGAAATATGTTGTTTAGTGTAAGTTGGTGGCCCATGCAGCTAACAGTTCATAACTGCCTAAGTCTTCCCATGTGCCTAAACCCCATGCACCCAAATAGTAACCATACACCTAGGATTAGGCTGAATTTGACTAAGTGTCTAGACACCCAGAAAGCCCGTGCGCCTAGGCACTTATGCACCTGCATAGTGCACATGCGCCTAGAAATTTCCAAGAATGACTAAGTGTTGGCCATGCGCCCCAATAGTACCCATGCGCCTAGAAGTTTCCCATGCGCCTAAGTGTTTCCCATGCACCCAGAAGGCCATGCGCCTAAGACTTAGAAAATTTTCTGAGATTTTGGTGAAAATGTAAAGTGTAAGCTTTGACTTGGGAGGTTCTCGAGGGATATGTAAGTTGACTTTTGGAAGTCATAGATGATGTGATGGGTGATGTATGATGTGGCATGTATGATGATGTGTGATTGATGCATGATGATGATGTATGATGATTATGTATGTTATGTATGATATGTTTCCTTATGTTCCTTATTACGTATGATGACGTGACTTTACGTGGTGTGATTATGATATTGAATGTAAAGTATTATCTTAACGAAGCAAAAGATTTAAGATAACGAAAGTGGAATATAATGAATGAAAAAGTCTTGCACGCAAATGAAAGGAGGTTCACAACTCATTGAGAGTTGTTAGCTCAACTGTGTGTTTATAGCGTGCGATTTTGACTAACTCATAAGGGTTCATACACACAGTAGGAGTTAGTCTTGGTAACTGCTCCAATACGTGCGATATGGTGTTAACTGTGTGTTATGTAGCATGTGATTTTGGCTAAACCCATAAGAGTTCACACACACAGGGGAGTCAGTCTTAGTGACTACTCCATACGTGCGATATGGGGTCCTTGTCGCTTAACCCTAGATGATATAGCTTTGTGCTCAAGAAGAGGGTTAAGCATATGACAAGACCTAGATAGAAGTTAAAATATAATAAATGTACAAAAAGTGCGATAAGTACGAAATGTGCGAAACGTGCGAAATGTACGAAACGGACGATGATGAAAGATAATAATTATTATCTTGATGTACGTATGATGTGTGATCATGTGCGATAGTAAAGAAAATGTTTTAACGAATGAAAGGTAATATAATGTTTTTATAAAACTTGAACTCACTCAGCAACACTAACTTTTATGTGTTTTCCAGTTGGCAAGTAAATATTGCTAAGGATGGCGCGAGGTGGCTACTTGGCTTGTTTTGGATGGCATCTATTTTATGTTGTGATAATATTTTAAAATTATAATGCGAACGAATGATATTTTTGTAATGAATGTTGCATTATTTTGCAAAAACGATTATTTAAATGATATGAAATGGTTTAGAGTATTCCGCTGCAATGTTTTACTAAAGTTAATGTAAATCATATGTTTTATGTGCGATGATTGACCGGCTGTGAGCGTCCCGGGAATGGGGCCTTACAACTTGGTATTAAAGTCAAAGTTTAAGTGAAACAGGTAAATTTTCTAAAGAAATCTAAACTTAAACTAAAAATGAGACGAAAGGGAAGGGATACCAGTCCGAGTAGCTGCATGCCATCATGTATTTTCTTTAATGTTAACCGGTATTACATGCGCATGTTATGTGGTTTATGTGATTTTAGTAGTTTAGATACTGATGTAGTCAAGATAGGAAATGCATGGGGGTATGAAGATTAAAGTAAGTGGCTAATCATAACTGGCCACTGTAATTAGGGACTTATTATACTTGACATAAACTGAGCTATTACCTTGAATGACCATGTTAGTGTTTGAATCTTATAGCGTGTTAGAGGATGGCCGGTGGTAGATCATCAAAGGCTTCACGTGGTGGAAGTCGTGGTGGACATGGTGCGGGACCACGGGTCATGAGAGGAAGGACTAGGGCCGAAGAGGTGGCTCATGAAGAGCCTGAGACCCCTCGTCCGAAGGGTGGTTATGAGAGTGCAAATCTGAGGGCATCAGTGAAGGAGGCTGTTGTACAAAAGGTTCATCTGGTCATGCAGACGATCCTACCGTCTGTGGTGCCCGAAGTGATCAAGGCTGTGAGGGAAGGAGAAAGGAAGGAAAGATAGGCCTACGGGTGAAGGGGGACAACCCGAGACTAAGATAGTTGTCTCTACTGATGAAGTGGAAAAGGAAGAGCCTGTGCCTGAGGCAACACGAGGTTGTAACTACGGGGCATTTCAAAGATGCATGCCCCCTACCTTTGATGGTAATGGCATTACTGCTGCTACTCACCAGTGGGTGAGAGAGATGGAAGTTGTTCTCGACATCAGCGAGTACCGGGAAGATTAGAAAGTGAAGTTTGCTACCCACTCATTCCTGGACTCGGCGTTGTGTTGGTGGGACAATATTGTTCAGCGGAGCTATCAGGAGAATGAGGTGGCCGGAGTTGAAGAAGTTGGTAATTGAGGAGTTTTGTCCTCATAGGGAGAAGGATAAGGTTGAGATGGAATTCCTGCAGCTAGAGGCGGGGACAATGACACACCAGTAGTACACCACCAAATTCAACGAGATGGCATGGCTAGTACCGGATCAAGTGACACCTCTGTCATGAAAGATAAAAAGGTATATCCAGGGCTTGCCGGCGAACATCTGCAGGCATATAATTGCCGCCCGACCAAGCATGTTCAGGTTGGCGTTTGACCTGGCGGAGAGATTGTATGATGAGCGGGAAGTGGTGGTGGCTGAGCTGAGCAAGAAAGGCCGTGGAGGCTGAAACTAGAATGGGAAACAGTTTGGACGTGGCAGAGCCGCTCCAAATAATAAGGTGGCGAAGGTGGGTGACCGGCGTGTGGTCACATCTGGTGCAGGATCGAAGAGATGTGGTAAATATGGGAATGAGCATTCGGGGGAATGCAAATAGGGATCCAACATTTGCTTCAAATGTGGGAAGCCCGGTCATATGGCTAGAGAGTGTGGGGTTATACGGTGTTATAACTATGGGGAAAATGGCCATCTGAGAAAGGGATTGCAAGAAGCCACGGGCAAAGAGTTCCAGAGCAGGGAAGAAGACGACCGGGACTGAGGGGCAGAGGGCGAGCGCCAGGGCATTCATGATGACACAGGTGGAGGCTAGGATAGACCCCGATGTTGTGTCAGGTATGTTTTCAGTAAATCAAACTCTTACTTCTGTGTTATTTGATTCTAGGGCTAGTAAAAGTTTTATTTCTGTTAGTTTCTGTGCTAAATTTCCTGTTAGTAGTAGGAGTATAGATAAGCCCTTCGATGTAGAAACTGTCATAGGTAAGTCTACCAGGAATTTATGAGATAATAGAAGGCTGCGACGTAGAACTAGAAAGTCATAAGTTTCCTGTTAGACCATTCGTGATGACCTTAGGCGGTTTCGATTTAGTCCTAGGAATGGACTGGTTGGCAGACTACGATGTGAACATTGTGTGTCGCAAGACAATGATTGGGTTGACAGCGCTTGACGGGAGTGTGGTAATGGTTTACGGTGATCGATCACTATGATCCCGAAATTGATTTCGATGGCGGTGGTGGGAAAGTGCATGAGGCGTGGATGTAGTGCCTACTTGGCCTATGTAAAGGATATGGATATGCCAACACCATAACTGTCCGATATACTGGTTGTGTGTGACTTTCCGGACGTGTTTCCAGAAGACTTACCAGGTGTGCCACCAGACCGCGAGATCGAGTTCCAGATTGATTTGATACCCAATGCCTAACCTGTTGCTAAGGCACCGTATCGATTGGCTCCTACCGAGATGAAGGAAGTGATGGAACAACTACAAGAGTTGCTTGATAAAGGGTTTATTAGACCGAATATCTCTCCATGGGGTGCTCCGGTCTTATTTGTGAAGAAGAAAGATGGTAGTATGAGGATGTGCATAGACTACTACGAGCTGAACAAGTTGACAATGAAGAATCGGTACCCCTTACCAATAATTGATGATCTGTTTGATCAGCTCCAAGGTGCCAGTTGGTTCTCTAGGATAGACCTAGGATCTGGTTACCATCAGTTGAAGGTGAATGAGCAAGATATTCCTAAAATAGCTTTTCGCACGCGTTATGGACACTGCGAGTTCCTCGTTATGTCTTTTGGTTTAACCAACACGCCAACTGCTTTTATGAACTTGATGAATCGGGTGTGTCGGCCAATGATGGATAAATTAGTGATTGTGTTTATTGATGATATCTTGATTTATTCGAAGAGCGAGGAGGTTCATGCCGGTCACATATGAGAGGTGTTGGAGATGTTGAGAAAGGAGAAGTTGTATGCCAAATTCTCCAAGTGCGCATTCTGATTGCGTGAAGTTTAGTTCTTGGGTCATGTAGTGAATCCCGAGGGGATTATGGTGGACCCGACGAAGGTGGAAGCGGTGATGCAATGGAAGTCTCCAAAGACGCTATCCGAGATTCATAGTTTCTTGGGTTTGGCGGGCTATTATAGGAGATTTATTCAAGACTTCTCTAAGATAGCTTCTCCATTAACAAAATTGACCCTTAAGGATGTGAAGTTTGTATGGGGCCAAGATCAAGAGAAGGCTTTTGAGGGCTTAAAGGCGAGGTTGACTTAGGCCCATGTCTTGTCATTACCCAAGGGAAGTGAGGATTTGGTGGTTTATTCAGATACTTCTTACTCGGGGTTAGGATGTGTGTTGATAGAGCGAGGAAATGTTATAGCCTATGCATCCCGAAGTTGAAAGTTCATGAGGTTAATTATCCTACTCATGACTTGGAGCTAGCAGCTGTGGTCTTTGCATTAAAGATTTGGAGGCACTACCTATTCGGGACAGAGTGCACCATATTCACTGACCATAAGAGCTTGAAGTACTTCTTTGAGCAGAAAGACTTGAACATGAGGCAGAGGAGATGGTTGGAGCTCATAAAGGATTATGATTGCGAGTTCCGTTACCATCCGGGAAAGGACAACGTGGTGACAGATGCCCTTAGCCGAAAGGAGAGACCCGAGCCGATTTGGGAGAAGGCTTATCAGTTGATTATGACCTTCGATATGATGAAGCAAGTCAAGGAGTTTAAAGACGAGGCATTGAAAGAAGATCACCTTAACTCTGAGAGGATAAGAGGTTTAGTAGCGGAGTTGGGTGAAAACACATTCGGTGTTAAAACCTGATTCGGACGAACATGGATTCCTCGTTATGGGGATCTACGTGTGAAGATCATGGATGAAGCTCATAAGACTTGATACTCTTTTTATCCTGGTGCCACGTAAATGTATCAAGATATGAAGAAGGATTATTGGTGTCCGGGTATAAAACGCGATGTGGCAGAGTATGTGAATAAGTGTCTTACTTGTTTACAAATGAAGACCGAGTATCAGAAATCGTATGGGAAGATCCAACCGTTGGATATACCAGAGTGGAAGTGGGAGCATATCACCATGGACTTTATTACGAAGCTACTACGTACCACGCAAGGGTATGATGCCATGTGGGTGATAGTTGATCGTCTGACAAAGAATGCTGACTTCCTACCGACCCGCGAGACATATTCATCCGAAAGGTTGGCGGATTTGTTCATCAAGGAGATTGTAACTCGTCATGGTGTGCCGGTGTCCATTGGTCCAATCGTGACATCCGATTTACATCTAAGTTTCGGAAGAAGTTCCATGATGTGATGGGGAGGAGGTTACATATTAGCACGGCTTATCATCCTCAGACGGATGGTCAGTCGAAAAGGACGATTCAGACACTAGAAGATATGCTTCAGGCATGCGTCATTGATTTTGGAGGGAGTTGGGATGGCCACTTACCGTTAGCTGAATTTTCATACAACAATAGTTATCATGCCAATATTGGTATGCCCCCTTTTGAGATGCTATTAGGTGGGAGATGTAGAACACCCATTTGTTGGGGTGATATTGGTCAGAAAGAGTTGGGAAGTATAGAGGTGATCGAGGCTACAACTGAAAAGATTGAAAAGATCAAAGCCTTCATAAAGGCAGCCAAGGATAGGCAGAAGTCGTATGCCGATAAGAGGCGAAGAACGATTGAGTTCCAGGTGGGTGATAGAGTTATGTTGAAAGTCTCACCTTGGAAGGGTATCATTCGATTCAAAATGCGCAACAAGTTGAGCCCAAGGTACATAGGGCCTTTCCAAATTATTGGTCGAGTAGGAGAAGTGACCTATAGATTGGAGTTACAGGATAAGGTAAGCGAAATTCACCCAACATTCCATGTATCTAATCTGCGAAAGTGTTTGGTTGACGAGGATATGGTTGTAACACTGGAAGATATCAAAGTAGATGAACGACTCAAATATGTAGAGCAACCGGTGGCAATCATTGATTGTAAGGAGGAACGATTAAGGAATAAAGTAGTTCCCCTTGTGCGTGTACAGTGGAAGCACAGGAAGGGATTTGAGTCTACGTGGGAGACTCAAGAGGAGATGAGGCAACATTACCCATATTTGTTTAAGGAATAATAGGTTTCGGGGACGAAACCTATATAAGGGGGTGGACTTGTAACACCCGGATATTTTTAAAGGCAAGAAATAAATAATAAAAGCTAGAAAAAAGAAAGAAACACAATAAAATCCAAGTTAAGGGGTTGAATGTGTCAAAAGGATAAAAAGGTTTCAAAAGTGGGTGTAAAAGGTGGCATGGTCGTCCCTGATGTTACACACACACTTTTCAACTGAATTTTAGAGAGAGAAGGAGCTGAAGGTCTTGGATATTTGAAGAAGAACAAGAAGAAGTTCGAAATCAGGTAATAATTCTTGGTTTTTAGATGTTCTTGATAGACCTATGCCTCGATTGTTTAATTGTGTGTGTTCGGTTGTGTGTTTTGGTGGGTTTTAGATGTTTGAGCTTTTAGCAAATGGGTTTTGAAGGAAGTCATACCTAAAGGCTGCTAAGGTGAGTTCTAGAACCCCCTTTTTACATGTTTTAAATTGATTTGAGGTTGGAAATGCATGTATGTTCATTTTTATAAAAATGGGTTTACACCCGTATATATGTGTATGAATTTGTTGCGGGTGGGGTTTGATTTGGGTGTTAATATGGTTATGATTATGTTATGAATGTGTTTCTATGGCTTAGAATTCTAGTGTTGAGCTTAGAACATGTTAGATGATGGATTGGGGACTTAAATATGTTGTTTAGTGTAAGTTGGTGGCCTATGCGCCTAACGGTTCATAACTGCCTAAGTCTTCCTATGTGCCTAAACCCCATGCACCCAAAGAGTAACCATGCGCCTACGATTAGGCTGAATTTGACTAAGTGTCCAGACGCCTAGAAAGCCCGTGTGCCTAGAAATTTCCCGGAATGACTAAGTGTTGGCAATGCGCCCCAATAGTGCCCATGCGCCTAAGAGTTAGATTTTTTTTTGAGATTTTAGGGAAAATGTAAAGTGTAGGCTTTGAGTTGGGAGGTTCCCGGGAGATATGTAAGTTGACTTTTTGAATTCATAGATGATATGATGGGTGATGTATGATGTGGTATGTATGATGATGTGTGATTGATGCTATGCTTAGGCATGATGATGATGTATGATGATTATGTATGTTATGTTTCCTTATGTTCCTTATTACGTATGGTGATGTGACTTTACGTGTTGTGATTATGATAATGAACGTAAAGTATTATCTTAGCGAAGCAATAGATTTAAGATAACAAAAGTGGAACATAATGAATGAAAAGTCTTGCAAGAAAATGAAAAGAGGTTCACAACTCAATGAGAGTTGTTAGCTCAATTGTGTGTTTACAGTGTGCGATTTTGGCTAACTCATAAGGGTTCATACACACAGTAGGAGTTAGTCTTGGTGACTGCTCCAATATGTGTGATATGATGTTAACTGTGTGTTATGTAACGTGTGATTTTGGCTAAACCCATAAGAGTTCACACACACAGGGGAGTCAGTTTTAATGACTATTCCATACGTGCGATATGGGGTACTTGTCGCTTAACCTTAGATTATATAGCTTTGTGCTTAAGAGAGGGTTAAGCATATAATAGGACCTAGATAGAAGTTAAAAGATAACAAATGTACGAAAAGTGCGATAAGTACGAAATGTGCGAAACGTGCGAAATGTACGAAATGAACAATAATGAAAGATAATAATTATTATCTTGATATACGTATGATGTGTGATCATGTGCGATAGTAAAGAAAATGTTTTAACAAATGAAAGGTAATATAATGTTTTTATAAAACTAGAACTCACTCAGCAACGTTGACTTTTATGTGTTTCCAGTTGGCATGTAAATGTTGTTGAGGATGGCAAGAGGTGGCTACTTGGATTATTTTGGATGGCATCCATTTTATGTTGCGATAATGTTTTTGCATTATAATGTGAACGATTGATATTTTTGTAATGAATGTTGTATTATTTTTTAAAAAACGATAATTTGAATGATATGAAATTGTTTAGAGTATTCCGCTGCAATGTTTTAGTAAAGTTAATGTAATTCATATGTTTTATGTGCGATGAGTGACCAGCTGTGAGCGTCATGGGAACGGGGCCTTACAATTCACATGTATAACAATGCACACATAATCCTATTATGTATACTACATATGGTACTTAGGTTATAGTATAGGTCGGATAATCTATCTAATTATCCATAAACAGTTGCTCTAACACTAATCTGTTACACCCCTGTTAGTAGCTAAATTATGAGGATGCGATGGACGGGATCGTCATAACACAATTGGAGGTCTAAGAGAATCTTAAAAGGAATTCTCCGTCAATAGATCGTGATGTCGCCTAACACAAAAGATCGAGTGTTCAGAATAATCAATCCTATAACACCATTTCATAATAAACAAATGATCCAAGAGTTCCAGACCAGAACGATCAAGTACTAACACAAATCCAAAAAAAGTATAATTCCAATCCAACATACAATCCAACCGGTAAAGATAATCGAAAGCCAAAAATGTAAATAATCCAATATGTCTATTGCTCTTGTAGTAGCGGTCTCATCTAAAGTCCACTATCCAAGTACTTAAGCATTATTACTTTAAAAGACATACTTTAGAAAGTTAATATACGTTGGTGAGTTCTCAGGTTTATAGGTACAAAATATGATACAATGTAAGGCATGTACAAATATGATTGCATATAAGAACATAAAAGTCATAAAAATCAACATAAGTTCATACCGGTCCAAGTCCGAATAACCAGATTTTATTCACTCAAGGGTACGCACAGGTAGGGCTGCAATTAAACAAAATGTTTAGCGAACAGTTCGTGAACCGTTGCTAGGGAAGTTCGTCTATGTTCATTCGTTTAGTAAATGAACAAACACGAACTAGAAAATTCTGTTCATTTAGTTAAACGAATGCACATGAACACAAACCACATTCATTCTTTTAAGTTCGTGAAGGTTCGATAATGTGTTCGTTAATGTACGTTCGTGAATGTTCGATAGTTTGTTTGTTTATGTTCGTTAATGTGTTCGTTTATATTCATAATTTTTGTGTTAGTTATTTTTATGACTACTATATCAATTATTTTTTGATATTATGTTAAAATACTTCTTTATATTTGATTGATTTTTGGTAATGTTTGTAACAAAATGTAAACTTTATTTTAAAATAAATCTATAATCATTTGTATTTGTTAATGTTCATGAGCTTCGTTATGCTAGTAATATTCATCAACAATTGTTTGTGTTCGTTTAATTTTATTTGTGTTCATTTGTGTTTGGTAAGTGCCCATGAACATGTTTATTTTCTTAATGAACGACCACAAACAAAAAATCTTGTTCGGTAAGTGATCCTGAACAGTTTATGAACAAATTTATTACTTAATGAATGAACACAAACAAAACCTTGTTCGTGTTCGTTTGGTTCATTTGCATCCCTATGCACAGGTCATGTTAGTCTTAATTAGTATACCGACATAAAGGATGGGGTGTCAACCCGTTAGTACTAATAATACCTCTTCACAACAGTCCAATCCAAGTCCAATGTAATCATAAAAACTCGTGAAGGTCCAGAAGACTCAAAATGGGTGTATTCTTCATAGTCCAGTTCTTAATACCTGTCCATGTATTTATTTTAATAAAAAAATTGATCATTTATTATTTTGAGTCCAAAGTCCTTCCATGTATTTCAATCCTGATTTATTAAAGTTTCAAAGTCCTTATCGTGTATTTTTGTTATTTCCATCTCGTATCGAACGTGCATTAGCCCAAGCTTAATGATTTATTAAACATACATGAACTTATCCTTCAACATATTAGAATTCGTGTTAAATCCCTATTCTTAAATTATTTTAGTTACTTAGCCCCAAACTTAACATTTAAGATTTATAAAATATTTCAGCTTGTATAGTTGATCGCACATCGATCTTGAGTAGGCTTCTTGGAGATTGAAATGACAACAAAATACCTCATATTAGGCATTTTTTGAAAGTTAAAACCTTAAAATCACTTTAAAAAAATTTCACTTCAATTGGTTGAAGTATGAGGGATCATACGAACACAAACTAACATTCTACCCGAATTTATCAACTTTGATATTTAGTTTTGTTTATTGTGTTCGAAGGATCAAACAATATCAGATTGATGCAAGACCACTTGGTTTAGTTAGATGTCTCTCTGAAATGATTTTATATGTAAAGTTTGATCCATTTAGACTTTGTATGACCAAGTTATTGCCTGCACAAAACAAATTATTTTTCAGACAACAAGTCGTCTGAAACCCAATCCTTATCCTTTGCAGAACATAATTTTGACTATTATTGACCCGAGACCTAAACAAAATTTTATTCCAAGAACCATTCGACCTAGTAACTAAACTAGACTTTTTATTTATCATGTGCTGTAAATTATACAAAGAAAACCTATTAAAATCACCTCAATTATTCTAAATATCGTTTGTAAAATGATAAAAATGAACTTAAAAATGTTAAATTATGTTTTCAGGTATTCAAAAGGTCAAGATAGACATAATAATCATACTTACCAAAAATTTGAAGAAAGCCGAGCTTTGAAGTCCATGCATGAGGCCATGTCTCATTAAGCACGCTCCCAATACTAGCCTAAAACACACCCAGTGCTTAAATTAGCACACTCCATAATTGGACATATGAATGGATAAAAAGACTATCCCCCAAAAGTAATCACGGGACCGTGCCCCATGAGTCATGGGGCCATGACCCACGCCAATACAGATCGAGGTCGTGGCTGACACATTATACACGTACGAACCAACGAACCTTTGTAAGCCTAGTACTAGCACAGGTCGTTCTTAAACACTCAAGAAAGCCTATAAATAAAGACCTAAATCTATCATTTGAGAGAGCTTTTGGTGGAGGGTTACCTTGTTGATTTCTCTCAGGAATTAAGACTTGAAGACCCTTGGGAGGCTCGAGAGGTGGATAAAACACTTGGAAGAAGCTCGAGATTATCTAAACATCATCCATTGGGGATCACCAGTTTGATTGTTCCATTTCACCGATGATTTCATATCTATCTTTTATGTTGTTCGTTTGAAAATTCTACATTAATTGGTTTCTTAAAATTAGTGGTATTTTAAAAAAGAACTTGATCAACTCTTTTTCTAATATTAAGTTATGTTCTCAGAAATCGTATGTTGAAAGGTTACACGAAATCTACCCACATTACTAGTGGCTTGGAGGATTAACATTGTAAGTTACTCGATGTTGGTGTACTTGTCACTATGGAGCTCAAAGATGAGAAATCCGCATTGGCTTATGTTTTAAAACATTATAATAACTACTTACAATATATATCCTTAATCACACCACGATATTCATTATAGTTACATAAGTGTAATCTAGTTAGGATGATAGCCTTAATCTCCCGTTTTAAAACCCAAAAATCTCAATTTTACTTTTACTTTTATTTTAATTATTGTTTAAAAACCCTAAAAATTTGGTTACATAAAGGCAACTTATCATTTTCTCAAAACAAAACCCAATCTGGTAGTCGATTATAAAGGTTGTTGAGTAGACTTGATGTCTCCGGATATTAATACTTGGTTTTTACCAACACTATATTACCACATGATAGGTACACTTGCATTTTTTATGTATAATTTAGTATTTGTAAAAACCATTGAAAACTAGATCTGTGCGTAAAATCTTATAAAAAATACATACAACTTTTTGCACGCATAAGTTCATCATAGATTTCATTTCCAATTCATTTGTTTATATTTTAGCATTATGGTTGGTATTTCTTGTTGATTAGCACTAAAAATCCAATTCATTTCCATGTTAAATCAAATTTGCACATTCCATTATCATTCCTTTAATATTCTTATGAAAATGTTTTCCCAAATTGTACTCAAGGACCAACGTACTATGGATTATAATAACTACGAATGGAAATCAATAAACTAGGGTTTATAGATTCATATGATACAAGCATCATGTAGCAAAATACTTCTTGATCAATCCCACAAAATAGAAAATACATCACTATTAGATGATACTCTCAAGTATAGACGATGAAAGAAGTCAAGAACAAGACTCAATAACCCTTAAATCACCAAATCAAAACGTGAAAACCTTATCTGGGAGTGTAGATGGCCTACTTTTCAACAAACTCCAAACTTGTTTGCTTTGCCTTGATCAAAATTGATGGATTGAAGGGAGATGATGATTGATGATGATGAAAGCGGATGAACGGTGGCTAGGATTTTCTAGAGAGAAAATTTAGAGAATAAGTTTGAGAAATAAAAGAATGAAGGAAAAGATGAAAGGGGAACCCCCCTTTCATTTGGGATTACTATCACAAAAAGGGTGGGGCAAGGGCCACATGCCGTTGGCCCATTATGTACAATTCGTCTTGTTCCAATTCACGATTTTTCCAATTTTTGTGTTTTTAAATTTCTTCCGTTTTTACTATTACAACGAGCTATTATAGGCATATTAGTTATTTAAATTCTAACTTTGACCAATTTTATGCTATTTAGTATACTTTAGGTAAAAAGTTTATTGATGATAGTCTTTTATTGCATTTTTAACAAAACATATATATTTTTACGTTTTCTAAATCCTTAATCTAATTTAAACATAAAACCATCGTGCTATGTCCAATCTAGTTAATGTAGACTGTCATCATGTTCAAGGTTCGTTAGTATATTCTAGGCCAAATCATACATTATAATCACATAACATGTCTCCTCATCTTTTAGTTACTAAGTGCAGTTCAAGTGCACATTAAATCAATATCTAAATCAAAGTTCATATTTTGGTAAAAGTCAAAATCAACGACCAAAGTCAAAGTCAATGCACCTGTTTTGGTAACGTATATCATATTTTAAAACTTATCTTCTCCAAAGATAATCAATGTTTGGTTTTTTCCTACCCAAGCATCATAGGGAGTTTTATTTTCAAGGGACATCGATGAAACTCTATGCTAAATACTAGGTGCGTGCTTGGCAAATCACAAGGTACGTTCATAACCTTCATAGTAGCCATGGTCGTGTTGAGTATGGATCGATTACATTTCTATACAACCCCTTTTTGGGGGTCTAGGGAGCCATAAATAACCTATGAAAATAACATTGCTCACATTAGCTTGCAAAATCTTAACATGCGAACTCTTCTCCATGACCCGTCTTCAAAATTTTCAAATTATATGGGCTCTTATATCCAAAAACTAATATCTTGAAAACTAAGAGATTCGTCCGTTGTTTTGTTTACATATAGCCACATAAACCTCTTATAGTCGTCAACCAACAACATGAAATATCGATTACCTTCCATCATTGGAGGTGTAATGTGCCCATACAAGTCAGCATGAATGGGTTCCACTCGTCTAGTAGCCTTTTACTCACCCCAGGTAAGGAAAAGAGACATTTTTTACTTCTCGACAAGAAAAGCTTACATAATTATGTATGGTGATTGATCTTTGGTATTCCTTTAGCCATCTACTTGCAAGACATGTGTTTCATGGCTTGGAAATTAAGGTGGTTGAAATGCACATATAGTGCAATGAAATACTTTGGTGAACAAAAGTCTAACTTAAATTTATAATAATGATTCTTTAATATGTAACCTTCATTATTTAGTTTTCCTCCCTTGCATTCAAATGCATAATGTCTTTTGATGTTACAACTGAAGCGTTTTATGTGGATCTTTTCGCATCCACATCTAGCACCTTTGTGTTTGTGTCAGAGCCTTCTTCACCACCTTTACTATGCTCAGTTCCATGGCATCAACCTCTTCCTCGTCCTTTACCATCCGACCAAGATGACCTATGACCTTGTCCTTGATTATCCTTTTGATATTTCATGAGTAGAACCTTTTTGCCTTGCTTACCATTTAGAGTGGGTAAGTAAAAAATTTCCTTGATTCTCTAGACTGTTATCTCTAGCCCATAAGCATTCCTCATACGCCTTTAAGCTCCTAATTACTTCTTCAAATTGCATGGTATTGAAGTATGAGTATTGCTTGATGCAAACCCAAGTTGAAGAAATTTTGAGGAATTGAATTTTACACCCTTCTCACCAATGTTGCTTCTTCAATCGTGGTTCCAACCATCATGCTTCACTTCTTACAAACTCATAAATGGTTTCACCTTCTTTAATATGTAGTTCTTAAAGTTGCGATTGAACCGAATGTTCAATGAATATTTTGTGAATCATTGGGCATGAAGTTCGCTTATATATGTTTAATGATTTAATAAATGAACTGAACAAATATGAGCAAGATTTTTTTTGTTCATTTAGTTAAATAAATGAATATGAAAATACGTCTTGTTCGTTCATTATGTTCGTGAACATCTGATTATGTGTTCGTTTATGTTTGTTTGTGTAAATAGTTTTGTAATTAATATTTTTTTTCTTTTTGTTTTATTTAAAAATAAAATAAAAAACCCTAGTTATACTATAAGTATCTGTCAACATTCTTCATTTGACAATTTGAATTTAAGTTTGTGTTAAATCTTGATAAACTTTTAAAATTTTGTGTTAATTATGTTTATGATAATTATGTTAGATAGATAATTATTTTAAGTACTTTTTTATTTTAGATGGAATTCATGTAATGTTTGTAATTAGAAATGCATATTTTATTATAAAATGAAAAAATGACGTTTATACTTGTTTGTGCTTACAAACTTTTGTTTGTATTCATTTCAACCTACAAAGGAACTAAACGAATATGAATATCGACATGTTCGTACTCGTTCATTTAACTTTAACCTAACATGAATACATTAACAAGCATGTTTTTTTTATTATATTCGCTTATTAAGTAAACAAAAATGTTCATGTTCGTTCGTTAAAAAGCTAAAAGAATAATTTACGAACAAAAACAACACAAACAAACATACATGACCACAAACGATTATGTCTTATGCATCGTAATTCATCCACAAACACATGCAAATAGAAGAACATTAATAAACGAACATATACGATGGTAGATAAACAAACATATATGAACCAACGTTTACGAACGCTTACGAACATAAATGAACAATCAAAACACATGTTCATATTCATTCATTCAGTTAAAAAACAAAATTTTGTTGTTATGTTTGTTCATATATTAAATATAACTATAAATGAAATTACCACTAAACAGTTCTTGATCATTCAGTTTATTTACAGGCATATGTTCATGTATGCTTATAAACATTTATTGGTGTTAGTTTACCATTGTTTGTGATCATTTGTTTTCGTTATGTTTGCTAAATGTTCATGAATAGTTTATGGACATATTTATTTTCTTAACAAATGAACACGAATTAGAAATACGAATAGTTCATGAACATTCTTTATTTTTTTTAATGAACAAACACGAATTTATTTGCAGCTTGATAGTGCTTTCATATCCCTGTGTAGGATCTGAACTCACTTGACTCGGTCGACTCTTAGGTATCGCACCTTCAATGATTCCAAACATTATTTTTGTTTTTGTTGTTTCCTACCTGCAACAATACCTCCTCCGGCGTTGCTTGAAAAATAAGGATTTAGCCGTTTTGTTCTTTTTCTCGTCCCTAGCCCCAGCGGCAGGTGGATCAACGACTTCTCATTCTCCTTGGATACTCATTATAGCCTTGATTATGATGGTCCATGATGTGTAGTTCATATAGCATCGTACACTAAAATACCTCGAACACTGCCTTGAGTAACGATCGACATTCTTTCGGGTATTCTGGCATACACAAACCTGATTATTATCCAACTCCAATCGACAAAAACCAATAGTATTTTCACACACAACATACAAAACATTTGGAGCAAATTGCTTCCGATTTTCATAAGCAAATGATAATATGAGTAGAACAAAAAATGAAAACTGTAGTATACATATTCTCTCTTACTTTAAAAATAAATAGCTAAGCTATTTAATTCCATTAAAACAAAAGTTTTAACAGTAATACTAAAAATAAGGAAAAAAAAATACTTCCACAATATATGAACTGTAAAGTTTTGGTCTTCCTGGTCTAGAAGCTTTGGGACCAGACGGTGCAAATATATATGGCTCAAGACATGAACCATGGGCCTAAACATCTTTTGTGTCCTTTATAATTAATACTTGTGGTTATTTGTATAGATTAACCGTACACTATGATAATTAACTTTGGAATGTGTTTCGATCTAGACGTAAACATCAGCGTCTCGTCTGCTTTGAGAGAGAATGTAAAAAAGGTACAGTTTTTGAGTTAGGTGAGTGTGAATTTGAGCATTCGCGTCACCATTCCCTTTCATATTTCATCTTCATATTGTAGATGAGGGTCGCTATTGATCCACCAAATCTATTAGTTTATATTTTCATATATGGTTGTGAGCGAAGAAAAAGAAAAAATAATAAAAAATAAATAATTAAGTAATATTTAATTGAAATAAGAATATATATGTAAAGAATATATATTGAGATGGTTTTTTTTTTGTTAATTATGAGGGATGAGATGAGTAAGTTAGTGTGAATCCTTTTAAGTGATTAAGATCATCTACTACTAAATTAACTTAGTTGTTAGATTAGGTTTAGAGTTTATACAATAACATGTTATTATCTTTAGCTTCTGCATTCACTATACAATAACAAGATTGCCCATAATGTTTACACCATCATCCAATCTTTGCACAATCGTTAATCAAATTGCTAACTATATCAAGATAATTCAATTTGCATTTAATTGGTTACCATTATGATCATCATGGTTAGATGTAACATGTTGTTTGTTGATTTGGACATTACTTAAATCGGGGGTTTGGTGCAAACAACTATAAAATTCAGCCTCAAGTTTTAGACCAGCTATAAAAAGAAAGAACAACAACAATAAATAATGCAATTTGAAATTGATCCAATTTACACAAACATATCTTACATTACATATTGAGGTTGTCACACACATTTGAACAGCTAGATACTCACAAAATAGATATCATACAACCCTATTTAATTATAATATCTTATTTTGACTTAAATTTAACTAGTGACTGTCCTTGTCATAATATATACAAACACGATGTTTTTCCATTTCTATTTTCGTCTTTATTCAAAACTAAAACAAACCATCATGTTTATTTTTGCTATTTTAGAAAACGATGTATCAACTTTATAAAAATAACCAAGCATGATGATTATAAAACCGATCACCGAATAGTCCAACTCAATGCCATCTCCGTGTAACCCTAACCTTTAAGCCATGCTTCATGTAAAGTATGATTGAAACATTAGGTGCAATGATGTGACCTTTAACTATTTCGAAATTATAATTGTGACAAAGCGTTGCACCTATGACCTTTAGTTGTGTGAAGGCTACTTGTCTTCCGAGGCATGTCCGAGGGCCTGCATTGAATGACAAAAACTTATAGGATGGCTCGTGCCTTATCATATTTTTTTCGGTGATCCATCTTTCTGGCTTGAACTCGCAGCTATCTTCGCCCCAAATTGCCTCCATTCGTCCCATTGCGTACAATGAAAACATAATCTGTAAAATAATATGGAAGAACAACTTCAGAATAAAGATTATGTTTGCTTACAAGTTTTATATTGTCGTTCTTAAAATATAAGTTATAATTAAATAATAAGTAACGATCATTGAATAGATTACTTAAAATATAATCTTTGAATATATAATTCAAATTACACTTTTCGTTGAAAATTTTGAATATATAAATACAAATAGAAACTTGTACCGAATGGTTTTAGTGATATGAGGGTGACAATATATCGATAATGACGTTTGTTAACCATTATTATTTTTAAGTTTTCCATATGTATGATATCTCAACTTTATTTGATGATATATTTTCATGTTATACAAAAACTTATCATAAAATCATTAGTTACATTAATTTACAAATCAAAGAAAAGAGATAATGTATTCACTTTAATTTATAAACATATATTATAGAAACCCGTATCGTATAGGTCCAGCTGATCCAACCAACTCGACCGGTTTGATTTAGCTTTTGGTTTTTCTGAAAATAGTAGTTACCCGTTCGACTATAGATATTTTATCAAAACCAGTCAAACCTTAGCATAAAATTGCTATTTGATATTATGTTACCTTTGTATTTGGATCAACACGGTGGCCGCTAGGAAGAAACTCTGGTTTAATCGGAGCCTTATGTTGAAACGGAACCGGGGGGTAGAGCCTTAACGCTTCGCAAAATGCAGCATGAAGATAAACGAGTTTGTTCGTTTCTTCGGCTTCGAAAATTCTTAGTTTCCCGAGATCAGTCTCGGGAATGACTGCATTTATTTCATCTCTAATCTTTTTCTCGACGCTGGGATGGGTCACAACGAGCCAGAGAAACCATGTAAGTGAAGAGCTCGTTGTGTCCCTCCCAGCAATCATCAAATTCAAGATGGTGTCTCTTAAAAACTTATCGTCTTGTTTGAACCCACCACTATAACACTGTTGATCGGTTAACAAAGACGTTAACATGTCGACTCCCTTCATATCGTCTTGCGTTACGACCCCATGACTTAGATCTTTTCGTTTTCTTGTAATAAGACCCCCGATCACATCATCTAATGTTTCCCAAGCATGTTTAAGTTTCTTCTCTTTCCCAACCCTTAGCCACCTTTGTAGCTTCCACATGCTTTTCGGGATGACATGACGCGCGAAAATGGCTTCTTCGGCTTCGTCCAAGGCTCGTGAGAACGGGACGTCTTTGAACTCGACCGATAAACACCCGGGGTCATATCCGGTTACGAACATACAAGTGGTGTCAAAAGTAAGCCTTTGGAACACATCTTGCATATCCACAACCACCCCATGTGAGGCCACATGGTTAAGCACCGGAGTCAAGCTTGTAGCCAGTTTTTTGGTGTTCATCCGCGCCAAGAACCGCAGAAACCTTTGATTATTAATCAAAGCATTCGTAATCTTTCGATGATGGCGCCACAGTTCGTAATCCGAATTGAAGATCCCATCTCCAAGAACTTCGAAGATCTCCCTAAACTCGTCCCCTTTCGGGAAATTCAAGAAGTTGGAGCTCATGATGTGGTGGACATCGGACGGATCAACGGTGGCTAACATGTCCATATGGGTGAACCATGGACCTTTGAACAAGAAGGTGCCACCGGTCTCTCGAAGGAGCTCTTCGCAACGTTCATGAATTCTTGTCACGCTGCGAGCTAGGGATGGAAGCATCCCTAGCAACGGCCACTCGTAGACTCTCACGTGCCGTTGCCGGAATAAAGAGAAGGATATGTAGCATATTGCTGCTAGGATGAGCTCAAAGAAGCCAAAAGGCAACACCATTGTTTCTTGTAGTTAGTTGTGTGGGAGTAGAGTGAATGAGAAAATGAGGGTTCATATCTAGCATTTTATAATGAAGTTAAGTAAAAAAGTTGAATGGTTGGTTGTTGTTTGACTATGTAGCCTAGAGTGTGAAACATGATATTATCTTTGCATGTAACAGCATATGTCATACAACATAATCTAAATGAATTATTTTGTAATGTAATATGTTATAATGTATAACACTTTAGGAAGACATGCTTAAATCTCCACCATCATTTTAGGAATAACGTCATTTTGTAGGCGTCGACATCCTCCCAAGTCCCAAGCAATCAATGAGAATTTATGGTTCTTAATTTGAGCACCTGCCCAAAGGAACTTTCTACTAGGTTCATGTTCGCACCTACGGGTAGACCCAAATACGTTAAGAGAAAGCGGGTCGACAACATGCACTGTAGGCTTTACTTCTTCGAAAATTGACTACTAGACGCGACGACAAACAAAAACACCTTAGTTGAAAAATATTAGTCGAAAGTTCACTCATCATAGATATTAGCTTATTTGTGCATGTTTGATAACTAACTAGTATTTTCTCCTGCTTTACGCTCGCGAGAGTTTGGTCGCTTAGCGGTGTCTCACACCATGTGACTTTGTTTATTGTCAGTTTTGGCTCATCGGAAATCACGAAATCAAATACCGATACTCGTTTAGATAAAAAAAATACTTAGATTTTAAATTAGAACCCACTTTAAACAAAGAAAACAATATTAGAACGTTGATATACAAATCTAAGATAACATCGCATTCCATTGGATCAAACTTTATAATAACGATTTGTAGAAAAGGGGTGGGCGAAAGACCAATGTTTTCAAAATCGAATTGGACGTGAACCAGACGTCAACTGTTTGGTGGTCGGACCTGATGACGTTATAATTATATATATAGTATATTATATAATTTTATATATTATATTATATACATATGATTCAATATACGGAATTTAAGTGTGCATTTTATAGTTACATACAAAACTTAACAATAATCTTATGTTTAACATACTAATGTATTATTCAACCCTCATTTTTACCCATTAATTTTTTTAAAAAAAATAATCTTAAAATCCGATCCGACCACCGGTTCGACCCACCCTTCATCAACCGGTGCGATCCGGTCTCGAAACGCGAAGACAACTAAAGAGTCGCCTGCGAGGAGATGGGAATATTACCTTTTCTCTCTCAGTCTCTCATTGTAAGGCCCCGTTCCCGGGACGCTCACAGCTGGTCAATTATTGCTCATAAAACCTATAATTACATTTAACTTTTATAAACATTGCAGCGGAACATTAAAATAGGCATCTCGTTTCATTATAAAAGCTTTTGCAAAACAATACATCGTTATCAAGTTACAAAATACATGTTGCATTACATCACAAAAGCATTATAAAAATGGATGCCATCCAAAAGAGCTGAGTAGCCACCCTGTGCCATCCTCAGCAACATCACCTGCCAACTAGAAACACATAAAAGTCAGCGTTGCTGAGTAAGTTCTAGTTTTATAATAAAACTTACATTATCTTTCGTTTTAAAACCGTCCTTTACTTTCTTTCAAATCATAACAGACTTTAGAACGTGATCACACATCGTACGTACACATAGATAATAGTTATTATCTTTATCATCATTCATTTCGTTCTTATTATCTTCTCGTTTTCATCTAGGTTCTGTCATGTGCTTAACCCCCTCTAGAGCACCAAGCAATTCATCTAGGATTAAGCGACAAGGACCCCATACGTCTGGTCAATCACAAAGACTGAACCTCTGTGTGCATGGGGTATATAACCCGCACACAGTTGAGCTGACACCCCTCATTAGGTGTGAACCTCCATATATTTGCTTAATCATACGGATTAAGCCCCAGTGTGTATCCTTCTGGGGTAGCTAACCCGCACACGGTTGAGCTAACACCCTTCATTGGGTGTGAACCTCCATACATTTGCTTGCAAGACTTTCATACGTTCGTTCATTCATTAATGCATGCATTCTTTCATTTCATTCATCTTTTTATTATCTTCCACTTTGCGTTACATAATACTTTCAATTCATTCATTAACATACAAAGCAAACCACGGGAAGACAATCATATAAAGCAAGGAACATAATGAACATACAACATCGTCATACGAGGCATAAATCATACATACGTAACAACATGCATAAGCAACAATCTTACATCAACGTACATGCCCCACATGCCATCTATGACCTCAAAAGTCAACTAATAGAAACCCCAGGAACCTCCCAAGTCAAAGCTTACATCTACACTTCATCCCGAAAGCCAGAAAGTCAAACTGTGTTTCTTGCGGGCTTACGAGCCCTATTTGGGCATATGGACACCCCTCAGTCGCATGACCTCCCAGGCGATTGAACACTTAGGTGAATGGACATCAGGCGAATGAACCCTATGCGAATGGACACTAATGCGGATGCACACCATGGGCGACTAAACCCAATGCGGATGAGTACCCAGGCGTATGGACCCTCAGTCGCACGACTCACATGCGAATGAACCTAATGCAGATGAATTTCATGCGAATGGACCTAATGCGGATGAACCCCATGCGAATGGACCTAATGCGGATTAACCTAGGTGTATGGACCTCATTCGCATGACCCCCATGCGAATGAACCTCAGTCGAACGACTCACGAGCGTATGGACTTCAGTCGCACGACTCACATGCGAATGAACCTCAGTCGCATGCCATTCGGTCGCCTAGCCCTAGCTGATGCAGAATGTAGTTCATCCCGAACCCAATCTGTGATTTTCGGCCTCCAAGCCCTCCCAAACTCGTTCTAAGCCCAAATCAACCATGCTAAACCTTAGAAACACATACCACAACACCATTCAAGCACACACAAGCCCGAAAACAAACCCCACTCGCATCACACACAAACACATACATACGGGTTCAACACACACACTTCAAAAATGGGTTTTTCTATGTGTTCCAGACTTAAATCAGTTGAAAACGTGTAAAAGAGGAGTCCTAGAACTCACACAAACAACACCGTCGAGTAGAGCTTCAATCCAACCCGCTACACTTCAACTTTTGTGCTCGAATTCAAGAAAACCAAAGTTTTTTCTCCTTTTTCTCCCATTCTTCTCTTTATGGCTGAATTTTGTGAGTGTGGGGGAGGAGAGTGGGCTGCCCTCCCCTCTTAATCCCCCACTCTTCTAATTTTTCTTTCTTTTTGGCAAGTTTGGTCCCTCAACTGTGAATTTTGTTTCTTTTTCTTCTTTCGTCGGCTTCAAAAAAATATCCGGGTGTTACACTCATGTTTCCTATTGTCTTTGTATTTCTCTCTTATTTTAAACATAGATAAAGATCATATGTGGCCTGCAAATGAGTAAGAAGACAACACGTTTTAAAAAGATGTAGTCTACTACCAATAACGTATAGAAATAAAAAATAAATAAATTTGGTGATTGGACACCAGAGTTGCATCTTCAATGATATACAATACAATATAATTCAACAAAAAACAATTGCCAAAAACGGAAAACGATAGATAAAAATTTTATTATGGTAAAAAAGTTAAATGTAAAAGTTCACTGTAGCTGTTAATTAACTTGCTTTTTAATACATGTATATATAATATTTTAAACAATTTTTATGATGTCATTTAATTTAGTTCATATACTTAATATCAAATATGTGATAATTTAATTTCCTTTCTATTTGATGATTACCAATTAAATGTTTGGTTGACAGTTGTGCAGAAATGACATATGTGTGGGGTTATTGTTCTTTTTCTATATTAATTCACTATCGATTAAAATGCATTATGGTATTATTGGATGAACATATATAAATCATAATTAAATATGTAAATGGCGTCAACCTGTATGTGACCACATTTCATGATGTATTGCGCTTTGGGCGCATGAAAATAACAATCTCCTATGTATACAAGATTTAACATACTTAAACATATAGAGTGTTAGATGTCTAGAAACATGCCACTACTTAAATAACATACATATATTCGTTATCTTAAGTAACCAATTATCAATAAACATCAAATCATTGTTACACTTAATTCATTGGTTACCCTTTTGTTATAAAATCTCATTAAACATGAAATATGTATAGTTATCAGTCTCACACTAAATCCAACAGTTTTATTTTTTAAGCAAGATATACATAT
>BJCM01264877.1:0-13081 GCA_018326385.1 Flaveria bidentis
ATCCCCGACAGCACGCCTCTTCCCCTCTGAAATTTCGTCTGAAAAGAGCCTGATAGGGGAGGAGTGGGCGGCCATGCCTTCTTTTAACACCCACTCTCTGTACCATTTGTCCTTTTTACCCTCTGAGTCCCTCATCTTGGGTTAACTTTACATTTGCCCCTTTTATTATTCCTTTATTGTTTTCTCATAAATTTCCGGGTGTTACACATCATCAGATTTATATCCACTACTAGAGTTGCTCAGGCAATTACAGTTACATAAATCATTTATGAGAGATTCATAAGGTCTTTTTGGAGCACTGCTGAGATGACAGAGATAGCTAGTGTAAGGACTCTGTCTGGAAGAATCACTGATGATCATACTTTGAGTATCACTGAACAAACTATGAGACAATGTTTACAGTTTTGTGATGATACCAACACACCCTTAGAGCTTGAAGATGATGATATTACTTCTTTCTTTTGCAACATTGGATATGAGGGAGGATATTAAGGCAAATAGATTGTAAAAGGATTATTTGACTTACAATGGAGGTTCCAGATTCATCTTTACCAACATTGTCTGTCAAAGAGGAAGTTTGGATGGAATGACAGTCTAGTGATCACCTCATCTGCTATATGTGCTTTATGCACTAATAGGCCATTCAACATGTCTGCTTATGTGTTTAATGGTCTGGTTTCAAGAATTCAGGAAGGGAGAAGACATATGTTCTTGATGTATCCAAGATTCTTACAATGCCTCATCAATGAAGCTTTCCCTAACATTGTACCTGAAGGTCCTGTGCTGGATATTCCTCATTATGATGCTAAGTCTTTCAAGTACATCAAGAAGAGAGATCCTAGGAACTTTAACAGTGGAATCCACTCTCCATTGTTGCCCTGGATGCTATAACAAATAAATCCAGAAGAACAAGCACAAGAGGCTCCTATTGATTAGCCTAATCAAGAAGAAGAGCAACCTGCTCATGATTAACAAAATGTTGATGAGCAAGCTATTGAAAGGGATGAAGGACAAAGGTCATTATCATCCTAAGTGGATTTAGGGGGTGATCTTCACACTGGACCTAATGTTCATGAAGCTGATTTAGCCTCACCATTTATGCCCACACCAATACCATCATCACAAAGAACACCAATCCTATCACCACAAGCACAACCCATCATTTCTCCATATATATCTCCCATATACTCACCCTATGTTTCACCAATCCATCATTCACCCTTATCACCTGTTCAAACATCTCCTGTTACTACTGATCCTGTTAAGTATAGTGATTCTGCCAGCTCTTCGGAGAAATCCAAATCATCATCTGATGTGGAGGATCATCCAAGACAGATGCCTATTAGGCAAGTTTCCTCTGAGGTTGTTCCATCATAAAGTTATGCTAAATCAAAAGTAAACAAGCCTGATGAAAAAGAGGAGTTGATTTCAAAGTTGCTGCAAAAAGTAGCTAAGATGGAAAAACTACTAAATAGAGGATTTGATATCATTCAAGACAGAATTCTGGAATTGGATGAGAAAAAGAAGGAGTTGAAAGATTTGAAAGAAAAGTATGAGGATTAGAAGAAAGAAAAAGAAAAGGAGACTGAAAGTTTAGAGGCAGCTATCTAACATTTAAGGGATGGAATAAGTGGTCATGTTGACACTTTAGCCATCCAAACTATAGCTATGGAAGAACAAGAAGGAATAATTGAAGAACAATCTGATATTATCAAAGACTTGTAGAAATAGATAGAAAGCCTAAACAAGAGAGTATCTAAGTTAGAACTGCTTGTTTTGATCAAAAAAATAAGTAAAAATGGAGAAAGATGATAAAGGAGAGAAAAGAGAAAACAAAAGAAAAGGCAAAAGTGATAAATTTGTAGTACTGATAGTTTATCAGGGTAAAGTGGTGATAATCCCCTCCTACTAAAAAGATGAAATTCTCTAAGACTGAGAATGGGGTAGAAACTAGTGAATAAAAACATGATGAATCTAGCATGGAGATGGTGATTTATACAAGCAAACCAGAAGAAGTTCATTCTAAAAATGATGAATTTAGTGATATGATTAAAATCCTTGACTTCTTCACTTCAGAAGAATTCATTATAGATGATGATTTTTGGGAGTTCATTGTTGATCAAAGGCAAAATGCTGAACTAATAGTGGTCATTCCTCAATCTCCTGTCCTAATTGAGAACGAATTGAGTATGCAAATAGTGCCTGCTGTATCATTGTCGGATGAAGAAAAAGAGATTATTAGAAGATTATGTGAAGAGCAACAAAAGAGAGAAGAATCAACAGTTGTTACTGATGAAACAGAAAAATCAGTGGCTGAAAAGGTGCCTCAAGAAGTTAAAATGGCTGAAACCTCTTCTGGTTCAAGAATGCAAACCTATACCAGAAGGAGGAAATATTTAACTGAGAAGGAAAAGGGGAAGAGACCAATGGTAGAAGAAGAACCAATCAAGAAAAAGCAAAAAGATGACCCCAAAATCCTTGCAACCATTGTTGAATACTCAGAAGAGCATGAAAATGCTGAAGCCCAATTGAAAAAGATGGATGAATTGATTAATCTAGAAGAAGGAGAGATAGAGGTGGCTATGTGGTTGATGAACCAATAGCTCATAAAAGCCCTGTGAAGGAGGAGGCATCAGTATAGGAGATGGTAGAAAAAGCCCAAACTAATGACCTGATGGTGAAGGCAAAGTTTTTGATCAACCATGGGTATGACCCTAATGAGGTATTCAGATTGACATATGAGGGAATGAAGGCAGAAGAAGAAAAGTTAAACAAACGTTTGGACCCTACTTATGAGATGGAGTATGAAAAGACTCTTTCTCCCAAAGCTCTAGTGGTCAAATCATCCTCAAAGGCAAAGTAGACTTCCACTTATCCTGATCCTTATAATATGGCTGACAAGAAAATAAAGGACTATCTAACTGACCAAGGATTTACTAAAAGACAATTGAGCAACATGAAGAAAAATTCCCTAAGGGCTACTATCCTTAGGATGATCAATGAGAAGAAAGAAAGGCGGAAGAAACTTGAAGAAGAGATTATAAGCAAAAATCCTAGAACAAGAGTGTCTGTACAAGACATCCAGCTCACCTACAGAGATAATGACTCTTTGGCACATGTTCTACACAAGAATCTAGAGTGGTTTGCTAAGCCATCTCAATTGAAGCTTCAAGAAGGGCTCACCACTACTGATATGATTAAAGGTATGTCTACTCTAAACGGCAAAACTGATCAGAAGATAATTGCCTAGAAGTATGATAGTGACTGGAACATGTTCATGATTAAGAGGATTTCAGGTTTAGTTCAAATCTTCATAGAGTACTCTGCTCTAGTGAACTCTCTGGAAATCAATGATATGACAGAACTAGCCAATTTAGAGTTTAATAATCACAAGGCTATGTTCAGGGGCTATGAGTTTGAAGATATTCTGAGGATGTTTGAAAGAATAGACTACTTCAAATCTGTCAAGGCTATCTGCATAAGGAAAGATAGATCCTTTGTCAACCCCTTAGAGAAGAAAAGAAGAAAACAAGCTGAAGAAGTGGTATTCCCTAAACTAAAGGTGAAGCCTACTGAATCTTTGAAAAGAAAGATGGTAGCTGGAACTCATTCCTCCAATCCAATCTCAAATGTCTATTATGATGAAAAGACATATGAGTTGGTGATGGAAAGAATATGGGGAGGAAAAGAAGGAGCTAAAATCAGGTTGTTTAGTGGATATGTAGTGAGATTGTTAGATGAATCCTATATCCACTACATATACACAAGGCATTTCAGAGAGATAAAGAATACAATAGGAGAAGAAGATATGCATTTGTTTCTAAAATGTATAAAGATTCTAAAGATGGCATTTGATAGAATCAATGTCAAGAGGGATCAGAGGAAGAAGAAGACTCCTCTACAATTGGGGAATATTGTGAAGTTAGAGGTGGATGTGGATGGAGTTTTGTTGATTCATAGAGATGGGTTGTCCACGGTGTCAATATGGGAACCCATTTCTTTAAAGAAACTGCCCATAGAAGCCATATACACAATGAGCCAGATGAAGATCCATGTGCTAAACAAAGAGAAGATGTCTGATGCCAATGACTTTGTCAACATGATAAAGGTCATTCTGGATCCATGTCAGGCAGAACCCTTATTCCTCCGCAAGACCCAATAGAATCTTCCCAACCTCAACCATCATCAAACTCTTGAATAACATAGGCTGTATATTCCTAAGGGGGAGTATTGTTGGACCCAAAAAGGATCATACATGCCAATTCAAGTGATGTGTTGATGGTTGTTCTGTTGAAAATCCCACAAGTCCAAGAACTAATATGGATGAAGAATCTGCAAAGAAGAATAAAAAACAAGTGTTAGCTAACCGCATTTGTATATGCGGATAACATAGGAAAAATGGTGACAAGTATTTTGTACATACGTGTTTACTAATGCGGATGTTCAAAAAAAATGCGCATAAGTGTTTTTTCATCCGTATTTGTCAATCCTGATGACCAAACACTAATGCTGAAGACGAAAAGAAATGCTTATCAAGATCAACCCATCCGCATTAGTCAATGCGGATGAACAAAAGAAATGCTGATCATGATAATAACATCCGCATTAGTCAATGCAGATTATCAAAAGAAATATTGATGAAGACTTTTGTACTTAGACTAGTTCTCTAATGTATAGATCAGGGGTAGTTTAGTCATTTTGTAAAAATGCATCTTGTCAGCCTATAAATAGAACAGAAAACCTCATATGTGAGGTGATTGTTGATACACATTCTATACAATTAGAATCTTTTGTTTAGTCTTATGTTTACAAGGTGTCTTGTTACTATTTAATGCAAAAACCCTAGCACTCATTCTAACTGATTACCTTCATTAATACAAACAATATTTATGAGTATTTCTTGCATTGAATGTTCCTTGATTATTTGATTCTGCCTTACAATCATTAACTCAATCATCATATTCGGTCCTTGTTGATTCCTATCAACAGAGAATATCATTCTCAAACCCAGTCAGTTTGCATAGTGGACCATTATTTTTACACTTAACGGTTCGCTATGTAGTGCACAAGAAAAACACATGAGTGCTAACACATGGCATGCTAACGAGGATTGAGGGTATGACACGTTTCATCCTAGAATGACATGTGCTTGATGATGAGGCTTTAAAGACAAAAAATGTCGGCACATGTCAAAATTTGATTGTATCATAGGGATCTCAGTCGCTAGGGCTAGGTGGCAGACCACATACTCCTCCATAGTGGTCTACGATGGACCCCTCGAGCAGACTATAAAAGCTTGTCTTTGGCCAGTTGATTTTTACACATCCAAACACGTATGTATCACCTCTTGTACTCTAAATACCCCTAAATTACCCGTATAAGTTAATATTTTACTCTTTAAGCTTAAGGAATTGTTGTGAGGGTGCCTAAAACAGCTTAAGTAGTGATTTCTAGTAATTTGATAAAGTGAACATGTGTCCTTAGCTTCATTGCATGCTTTGTTTATATGCACACAATAATTTCTAACATGTTTATAATTTGTCTATATGAAAATGATTATATTATTAAAAACCAATATGTTAATATATTAATATAATTAAGCATATGTTTAGTGACCATTGACACCATATACTTATATCGATCGAGGTTACACGCATTGATGGGTAACTGAGCGTAATGTCAGAATGTGGCTGAAATCATTTCAACATATGTGAACTAGATGAATTCAGTGTGTACCAGTACCTTTGTAGGGCCTTGTCAATAACATGAGATAAGTACAAAAAAAGATGTTTTACAAAGTTCAAATCAATCATGTTGTTTTGATTTATTAAATATGTTTGGTTACATGATTCACAAGCTCTTTGCTGATGTTTCATTTTATAACCATGTTAGGAATAAGATATGCACATGGAGTGCAAATAAAGGCTATGATTAACCTTATCATTATGAGAATGCCCATTGGAATCCAAAAAAATGTGTTGTTGGACTTTAAACTTATGACCCATTATGTTAAAAGTCTATATGTTTTTTTGTCCAAAACATTATAAACTTTAAGAGATAATATAGTATCTTCTATGAAACATTTGGATGATTTAAATTCAACCCTAATAGTTGAAATGCCTCCCCAAGTGAGGATTTCATAATTATCTAAACTATATATTTTAGTTTGATGAATAAACCTTTTGAGACAAATGAACATGAAAAGTCAACCAACAAGGTTGAATATTTGCAAAAGCATTCCAAAAAAACACTTCTTTTGTAAAATTTTAAAATAACGTTTAGAATTGGACCAATTAAATGATACCAATCAATCCGGCTCATGTGCCAGGTTGTACCTAAACCGGTGACCCGGGATGTGATAGAGTTTAGTATTAGAGTTGTAGGTTTTAGTGTAAGGTATTTGTGGAAGAAAGAAATGCCTAAACTTTAACATTGTTTAAGATATGATGCTTTGAAAGAGGCCTTTAGAAATTTCAATGTTTCTTATGAATTGTGTTTCTAGCAAATTTAGAATTTAGAATCTTACAGGATGTATAAATATTACAATAAAAAAGTACGACAATTACCATGCTACCTGTGATTTTCCTCCACCATATGGATCGGTAAACAATAAAATAAACATATCAAGTGATAGTAGTAACCTTTATTATCTAACAAGTGAAGATCAAAAATAACAAACGAAAGGAATGGGAATGATAGATTTGAGATCTCCAACTCCGTAACAAAATACCCTGCTAATACCTTTTGAGGGAGGTTCAAACAAGCTGTGGAAAACCAGAATACAAATTGCCACTACCTAGGAACTATTTCGAATGCTTGGAATGGAAGAAATAAGAATAATTGAAGAAGTTAGAAAAGTAGAGGAAGAAGAACATCCGAAAGAAGAAAGAAAAGAATACAAGCAAAATTCACTACTATTATATCAGTTCTAGAAAACACAAAGAAGTTATGTTATTGAAAGGAATGAAGCTTGGCCCAAGTGTCACACCCCAACCTTGACGGCGGAATCGTCAAAGTGTGAGGGTTAAGATTGTTCAAAACCACATAATGCTATCTTTAATTGTAAATATATTATCATAAGTTTCAAATGCAAATACAACCATATGTCTCAACATGAATTAAGTCAAAACATTAAAAAAATCCAAAGCTCTTTATTCATTATTCTTGGTCCAAATCCTAGTTTTAAGAAAACTTCAAAAGTTGACTTCAAACATGAGCGTTTCCTGAAACATGTTAAAAATAAAAGGTCAACTATAAAGTTGGTGAGTTTCCAAAGGTTTTATATACATAATATATCAAAGGTTACAAGTAGCAATTCATGTCATAGGTTATGAGTTAGCAAATTTATAGAACACATATAACTACATTCAAACCTCAACTTAATTACAAGTTTATATGATTGACTAAGTGTAATTGTTTTCCATGATGAACAAGTCATACGTCATCAGGATCCGACAATGCATCGGCTTTAGCACCAAATAGGCTTGTCAGGCCCAAAGATCTAAGGCGTCACCAGGCTAGCAATAGTTAATGATTGTAAACAAAATATGTATCTCGTATAAGACTTACAACAACACAAATAACCATGACAAATAATAGTATGAATTGCAAGTGCTTTATATTATTTAAACATTTACAAGTGTAAGTTAATAAGTGTAACATGTTTCACCCCAAAACGGTGTGAAATAGTATAAAAAGAGGTAAGGAAACTCACATGGCAAATAAGTATAATAATGATGATTATTAGGAAAATAATAATAAATGTTCTAACGCAATCTTACACAAGGTATCTAAGAATATATACATTACAAGTTTAACTTTGCTAATGAGTTTAATGATTCAACAGGATGCTAGGGCTTCAATTGATATTTGGGGGGTTTCAATAACTAAATTCAATAAAATGATATAGTTGGTTATGTTTTGATTCGGTGAAAATATAATATTCGGACATTTTATCATAGAGCAATGAATAGAATCATGGTAGTAAAATTCACATAATCTTTTATAAATTTTGTTTTAAAATACTTATGATTTAAACAATAGCATATAGATAATGTTTGAGTCACATAATAATTTAAAGTTTTAAATCATTATTTAGAGTCTACTTTATATATATATATATATAAAATAATAATAATAATAAAATAAACTAAATATAACTTTTGTTTTATAACATGTTTAAATTATTCAGGAATATATTTATAGAAATTAATAAAATGATTTTAGAAATACACAAAGTTTATAAAATTATCTTTAATAATTTTCAGAAATTTTTACATATTTTAAAAACTTGAAAAACAACCAAAAAGAATGGATTGAGGGTCCTCAGTTTCGAACTGGGACCTCAAGTCCACACTGCACACATATAACCAGTAAACCAAATGCCTCAACCACGATATGAATCAGTTTTTAATTCTTAAAAACAAAACTTAAACAAACTCCCAATTTCCTAAGAACCCTAGTTTCATTTCGATTCAAATTTAATATCTATTCAAATCCGTTTACCAAAATAAACATGGGGCTTTGATTCCCCATGTAATTTCGAGTTTATGAGTATGTTCAATTACCCGAATAAAGTTGGATTGAAGATGAACACCACGAAGAGTAAACCACGACTACGTCGTGAATGGTTCGAGTTGCAAACGAGGACAATAGTCAAATTCACTTTACAAGAAGCTTCTACCGATGAACGAGATTAAAAGCCCTCTATCAATTTTGATTCTTGAACTCCAGAGGGTGGTGTTCGACTAGTTGCAAGTTTGCAACAAAAATGGTGATCGGATTTGATGTGTGTGTTTGTTTCAGGTGCAACTGGAATTGATAAGAGCTTAAGACTAGTTAAACGTTCGATTATGGTTCATTTAATTTGGTTTTTATTATGTTTTAATCCTCAAACGATTTGGACTTGATGGCCGTCGGTTACTCGAGCTCAAATGCTCTAATAACCGTCGTTAAACCCAATGAAATGATGAATGATGGTTCGAATCATCTTCACGAACGGCTGGGGATGGTTTTGGTTTGATTTTTTAACGTTTTACGGGCGTTTGGCACCTCACCGGACTTCGGCCGGTGAGTGGCCAGAGTTGGCCGGAAATACGAGAGGGGAAAGAAAGGAGTTGGGTTAGTTTCAAATAATTACACAAATGGTCCATTTGGTTTTGATTTTTGTTATTTTATGTTAAAAACTTTCTTTTATAGTTTTAAAGTTAACAAAACAACCCCTTAAACTTAATTCTTGACTTGTTTACTCTTATAACTTATTATTATTATTATTATTATTATTATTATTATTATTAGTATTATTATCTTAGTTATTATTATTAGTAATATAATTATTATAACTTTTTATTTTGTACCATTATTATTATTAATTATATTATTGTAATTATTACTATTGTACATATTAATATTAAAGTTTTAACTTTCATACATTAATTTCAATGACAACTAAGAATTTATCATAAAATAATCATAAGTTTCAAGATTGACAACAATAGCCCTTACAAGAATAAATGATGATAATTTTTAAATAACAAAAATACGAGATGTTACACCAAGAATATCATGTATCAAGAAATTATGATGGGAAGGAGAGAGCCCCCACCACATCATGGTTATACTGTCAATCACCCATTTCTTCGTACGAGTACTTAGATATGTGTTTACAACAAACTAATGATATCAAGAGGAAGTACTCAACAGTAATGTCAAGGAATTAGGAGTTAGGTGATAAAGTTCGATATTTTGAAGACCAAGTGAAAAACTTAGGATGCCAAGTAAAAGGATAAGGCAAAGGTGAAAGAGAAATAGAAGAACATGCATAGGATGTAAGAAAGAAATAAACTTATGTGATATTGAGAATGATTGTTAGTTTGTTTTAGGTTTAGAATAGTTATTAGTATATGGTATGTGAATGTTAGTTTAGTTTGTAGAGGGAATACATGGTGTTCGACATGTGAAGAGTTATTATTGCTAGCTTGAAGCGTAAATGGCCGTTGTTTGTTAGTTGCGTTTAGTATGTGAAAGTAGCATGTGGTATTTGTTAGATGATGAGTGATGGTCATGGTTTTAGTTTGAAATATGAGTGGAAGTTGTTGGAAATGTTAATTGTGATATCAGCAAACGGGAGCAGTTTGACAAGGATCATTGGAGAAGTCAATCGAGAAATTATGATAGTTAGAGTTGTTTATGATATTAATTTGATGTACTAGTAGTTTTGAGGTTAATGTAATCGATGTATGAAGATTTTTTAATATAAATAAAATCTTTTGTTTTATAATTAGAATAGTTATAATTTACAATTAAATCGCCTCTCAATCTTTGAAAATGTAGAATGTCAAAGCGAGTCGATAATGTTGGACCCTTAGCAAATACAAGGGGGCGTCACAGACATAGTAATTAGAAAGCCATAATTGAACTTGTTATTCTTAAGAATCATCTCCTCAAAAATAAGATGTAAGAAAAATGATTGACGAGGGAATCACTAAAGCAATCCCAAAATTTCTACATAAAAGAATCTTGAAAAAAATAATTTTCAAGAGATTGAAGCCATATGATAATGAATGACAAAGTTCGAATGATTAGCCTGATGAGGAATTTGAAGCCATAGAAATCAGAATTGAAGAAAACATCAGGAAGGTTGTAGCTATAATAATTTTCAAGCTTGTAAATCACCTAAGTTATTAGGTATGGATGGTGCTACGGCTACAATCCGATGGTTAGAAAAAATAAAATCTATTCTGGCCATCACCAAATGTGCTAAAGAAGATAAAATCTTTTATGTTACAAACTCATTCAATGATGAAGTCCTTGAATAATGGAATGTAATAGTAAAAACCAAGGGAAGGGATACTGCCTATGTTTTGTCATGGAAAGAATTTTCTAACGTTATATTTAGAATAATTTTTATATTTAATGAACAAGAGCAAATCGAGGAGGAATTCTTAAATCTTCAAATGATAGGTATGGAAATTCGAGGATATAACACAAAAAAATTAGAATATGGACTTGTGACATCCGGTAATTTTCCGTTACCAAACTCCGTTAGTTCCGTTAAGTCTTGCATACACGTATCGTGAGCACACACTAGTTGTCGTTGAACGTTGGTGACTTAATAATAATAATCTATGATAAACAATAATAATCTCATTAATAATGTTGATTATTTATTGTGATTATGTGGTTCATGATTTTATAAAATTTTAAATGTTTGTTTTATAAATTTTACGCGATAACGCGACAACATGTAATATATATTTCGTGTGTTATGTGACTTGTTGTAATACTTGTGTTTAGTAGTTAAAAACTATTTAATAAGTATTAGAAAGATTATTTTTTATAAAATATAATTAAAAGGGTTATTTTGTAAATATCTTTTTAATCAAATATTACCATAATTAACCCAACCCTAGCCTCCCAAATCCCATTTGCAGCCGAAACCCCCACCCCCACCCTCATTCTTGTGAAATTGATCCATAACACACAAAAACAAGTCGATTTTGGTCGATTCCAAGTGTTACAAGTTGTTTTACAAGTCCAATTCTTGATTCTACACGTTTAAAGCTATGTCTTGTCATGTTGTTCATAGATTTTGATTCATGATGAACCCTAATCCGAAATTGATGATGATTATATGAAATTGATGATTGTTAGATGTTAATATGATGTTAGTTAGGTTGTATGAGTGTTGAATGATGTTGATTATGCAAGAAATCTAGGGTTTGATTATCTAGTTCATACATTGCTATAAGAGGAAACTTTTTGTTCTTGGAATTCATGATTTGATGATGCTAAGATGTTAGATGTAATGCTTAGATGTTAGTTTAATTTGATTGTACAAGAAAATCCATGAAATTATGATATTGATGATGACTTACTAAAAGTAAAAACTTTTGTGTATGATGTTGAGAATTTGGATGTTTTGGAGGTGATTAGCATGTTAGAATGAATGCTATAAACTTGAGTAGGTATATAATTGTTGAAATTATGGTTGAATTGGATGCTAGATCACTTTTGGGTATTACTTTCCCAAAAAAGAAACTTTATTTTTGTAGAACTTTGGATGTGATGATTTGGGCATGCTTATGATGTTAAGATCATGTTACAATGATTGTGGATGATGTTTGTTGTGTTAGAAGGTGTAATTGAGTTGTATGGATGCTTGGTTTATCATGTATGAAGTATAGATTTTGATGATCATACATGATGATGAATTATGGTTAGTGATTAGGAGATCATGATTTGGGTTTGAAATTTGGTTGCCACTATATATGCTAGTAATGAGGTTATGATTGTCATACACACATGCGAATCCAAGGCCCCTACTTAGTAGGATTGGCATGGTTTAGGATGTGAGGTCGTGGGTGACTTCACATGGCATGTAGTGCATGATTAGACTTCACGTATGAATTGTTTGATGTGATGTATTTATAATATTTGAGCATGATGATTACTAGAGATTTGCATGAGTGTATGATGATCTAATATGATATGATTACCTAGGTAGAACTTGGGTTGATGATGTGATGCACGTGGATAAATTACATGATATTCATGTATGATAAATTGATTTGCATGATTAAAAAAATATTTCATCTAATATGTCACCAACGGGTCAACTGGGTTAACCTAGGGTTGTTAAGTTTTCTGTGTACACATACTTATATACTTGTGTGTTCTAGGTAACCTTTGAAGGGTTGTCTTTGCATCTATCACGAGTCTCTTTATTCGTTATCATTATACACCAGGTGAGTTCATGCCCCTCTATTTTTATAAACCTTTATTTGGGGGAGGTAGCATACTTGTACTCAAACGCTATTTTATTATTATAAGTTGTGTATGTATTAACATAGTGCTTAATACCTTGAAAAGTCTTCACATTTTCGGATCGTTAATAATGGTAACTAGCGGGAAATCTTGGGTAGTGCTACGGAAAATCTTGGGTAGTACTACACACGTACATACGTACACACGTACACACGTATACATGTACATACATGTAATTTGGTCAAAATACAAGAATCATTTATATATACATACATATATATATATATACATACATTTATATATTTATATAAATATA
>BJCM01264885.1:0-19086 GCA_018326385.1 Flaveria bidentis
GCTGAAAGGTAGTTTATGGCAGCTCCTTTTATAGCTGTCCATAATGTATATTTTGTGTTGATATAGCTAGTTTTATTCACATATATGAGATCCTTATGTTCTTGGGTTTGTTCATATCTTATAACATCAATATGGAACTTGAAATTTCAGAAAATAAAGAATGTTATAACCCTCTTTCCGCTGCGTTTTTCAGAAAGTTTAATCGGTTAAACAATGTCACTATGTTCTAACAAACCCAACAGTTATCCTAGGAGGAATTTGCTTCGGAAGATATGTAAGACATCTTCCAAGAGTTAATTCATCTTCGGAAGAATTTATACTTAGTGAAAATTTCAGAGAAAGACCTTTTGCAACAGGGCTTAGATTGTTTTGACATAAGACTTTACACATTTTAAAAAGATTTTCAAAAGAGATAGACTAATCAATTTTTATCATCCTAATAGTTATAATGAGATACTTAAATCTTTGTTCATCAAAAGCTTTGGTGAACAAGACAACATATTGTTCATTTGAGTCAACTTTGATTAGCTTAATTAGATTTTTCTCATGAATATCTCTAATGAAATGGGACATGATATCAATGTGCTTTGTCTTGGAGTGCTTCACAGATTTTCAATGATAGAGATAGCAATGTTGTTGTTAATGTGGATAGGAGTGCTTATGAAGTTTAATCCATAGTCTATCATCTGGTTCTGAATCCACAATAGCTGAGCACATCAACTAGCAGCAATAATGTATTTCGTTTCAGTAGTTGATGTTGAGACACAAGATTTCTTCTTGTATTGCCATGAGATGATCCTTTCACCAAGAAATTGACATCCACCTGATGTTGATTTCTTGTTGATGTTGCAGCCACCATAGTCACTATCAAAGTAGCCATAGAGATTGAAATTGTTGTTCCTTGGATACCAGAGACCTAATTTAGGTGTTCCTTTGAGGCACCAGACACCTTTGGAGCAGCCTGATATCTTGCACAAATGCAGGTTGCAAACATGATATCAGGTCTACTTGCTGTGAGATACATCAGAGAACCAATAATTGCCCTATACTGATGTTGATCAGTATCCTCCCCCTCAGAGTTAGGGCAGAGATTATGGTTTCTGGGTATAGGTGTTTTTGCTGACTTACAATCTTTCATGTTAAATCTTTCTAAGATGTCATTGACATACTTAGATTGATTGATGAAAAACCCTTCCTTAATTTGCCTCACCTGAATTCCAAGGAAAAAGTCCAGTTTTCCTATGAAACTCATCTCAAACTTTTTTCTTCATGATGCTCTCAAAGTCTTTACATATTTGGTCATTTGAGGAACCAAATATGATGTCATCAACATAGACTTGAACGAGCAAGATGTCCTTTCCAGACTTCCTTATGAAAAGAGTCTTATCAATGGTACCTCTAGTGTAACCATTCTTTAGGAGAAATTGAGACAATGTCTCATACCATAGCCTAGGTGCTTGGTGTAGCCCATATAGAGCTTTATCCAATTCGCACACATAGTTGGGGTGTTGTGGGTCTTCAAATCCTGGAGGCTGGCACACATAGACTTCCCTATCTATATCCCTATATAGAAAAGCACTCTTGACATCAAGCTAGTAGATAGTGAAATTCTTGGATATAACATAGGCAAGGAAGATCCTAACTGCCTCAAGTCTTGCAACAGGTGCAAAGACATTAGTATAATCGACTTCCTCCTGTTGAGTGTATCCTTGAACCAACCTTGTTCTTGATGATCAAGCCTCTATCATCTCTGTTATTTCTGAAAACCCATTTTATGCCTATGGGTACTTGACCAGATGGTAGCGAACATAGGTTCCAAACCTTTTGTCTCTTGAATTGAGGTAGCTAATCTTGCATCGATTCAATCCTTCAAGGCATATTCTACCTTCTTGGGTTCCATCTGGGATAAAAGCATGAGTACAAGCAGACATTCCCATCATGAATTTGTCCTCTTGTTCTCACACCTTCATAAACTTCCCCTATAATGTTCTCAGCTGGATGAGTGTTGTGAATCCTCAGTCGAGAAATTTCCTCCAGTTGCAAAGATAGATCCAAATTGGACATATTTTTCTCAGGAACTTGAACACTTTTTCCAGCTACTATTTCAAACTCATTCATGAGGACTGATTTAATAAATGAGAAACATCATCATTTGTTAGCTGTGAAGCAGCATTATCCATTGCCTGTTCCTTCAAGATGCTACTTCCATCAGCTTGATGTTGTGCAGTGTCACATCATAAAATTTGAGGGTCAACAGGTGAATCACTGGTTGAAGCTCCACTATCCCTTGAGATAGTCATACTGTCAGATCTGCCAATAGTGGGACCTTGATTTGTAGCTCTTAGAGAACTTGGAATAGGTCTAGGTAGCTCAAATAGTTGGTCATCATCAGAATTACTTTGAGCACTTGTTTCAACAGAAACATTCTCACAAGATGGTTTAGAATAGTTTGGAAACAATTCTAAATCAAAAATATAATCAGGGTCATTCCCCCTAACACAAGGAGTGTGCTCATTAACAACAATGGTGGATGATTCCTCAAATTGTGTGATTTTTGATGTTATAAACTCTATAAGCTTTAGAGTTAGAGGAGTATCCAACAAAGATAGCATCATCCAACTTTTCATCAAATTTTGCCAAATTGTCTTTTGTATTAAGTATGGTACACCTGCTGCCAAAGGACCTTAGAAAACCAATGAAAGGTGACCTCTTGTTCCATAGCTCATAAGGGGTTTTTCCATGTGGCGTTACTATAAGAACCCTGTTCTGCACATAGCGTGCAGTGCTGACTGCCTCTGCCCAGAATGTTAGAAGCAACTTTGAATCAGCTAACATAGTTCGAGTAGCCTCGATAAGTTTCATGTCCTCCTCTCAGCAACACCATTTTGTTGAGGAGTTCTAGGAGCACTATATTGTCTGGCAATCCCTTTTGAGTTACGAAATGAGTCAAGAACGTGGTTCTTAAACTCAGTCCCTTGATCACTTCTAATTATTTTAACCTTGTGATCAATTTGATTTTCTATTTTAATAATAAAATATTTTAACGTTCCAACAGTTTCATATTTAGATCTTAAAAAAATACCCATGTAAATCTTGTAAAATCATCAACAATCACAAGGCAATATGATTTCCTTCCAATGCTCATTATACTTGTAGGACCAAATAGATCCATGTGTAGTAAGTGTAATGGAGTGGTGATAAAGTTAACAACTTTGGATTTATGAGATGCCCTATGTTGCTTCCCTTTCAGGCATGCAACACAGTTATCTTTGTAGAAAAAATCATTTTAAGGCAAACAATGTATCATGTTATTTTTAGCCAATTTATTCATTGTCTTAAAATTTACATGACACATTCATTTATCCCATAGTGTTGACTTATCACCATCAGCTTTGGAAAGAAAGCATGACACTTCACCCATTAGGGAAGCATTGTTCATATCAAACTTGTACATATCCCCTTTCCTGGGAGATCTAAGAAGCACCAATTTCTGAGGAATTGTCATCCTAGGTTTGAGGATAATGCACTCATGTTCTATGAAGAGAATTTGATGCTTTTGATCACAAATCTGAGAAACTCTTAACAGGTTGTGTTCAAGCTATTTGACAAAGTGAACTTTGTCAACTTTTAATTTTCCATTGGATATACTTCCTCTGCTAGAAATATATCCTCCGGCCTCACCTCCAAACTAGACAGGACCTCCATCATAATGTTGAAATTGTTGAAGGAGAGATCTGTTCCCTGTCATGTGCCTGGACCATTGTAACACCTGGTTATTTTTATAGTCAAAGAAAGAAGAATAAAGTGAAGAAAAAGAAAGAAAAGATATGTTACCCAAGTTAAGGGGTAAAAAGTATTAAAAAGGACAAAAGGTTGGAAAAGTGGGTGTAAAGTGGGTGTAAAGTGGGCATGGCCGCCCACTCTTTTCTTACACATTCAAATCTTCGGATCTTTTACACAGAGAAAGAAAAGGAGCTGGAACTCTCAGGTATTTTGAAGAACAAGTGCAGGAAGTCGAATTCAAGGTAAGAATTCGTGTGTTTATGGTGTTCCTAACTGTCATCCTCGGTTGTATGCTTATATGTGTTGTGAGTGTTCGGGTGTGTGTTTTTCGTAGGTTTCTAGGCGGTTGAACTCAATTGAAAATTATTTTGGAAGAAGCCATACTCAAGAGGCTGCTAAGGTGAGTTCTAGAACCCTTCTTTTACAGGTTTTAACTGATTTTTAGGGCTGGAAATGCATGTATGAACTTTTTATAAGACTAGGGTTTCATACCCGACTGTTTGAATGTGTGTATGTTGCGGGTATGGTGTGATTGTGGTCTATGTTCACGCTTCATGATGTTATGGTTGTGTTTCTAAGGCTTAGAATGTAAGATTTAAGCTTAGAACATGATAGATGGTGTTTGGAGACTGAATCTGCTGATAAGTGTGCCCTAGACTGCTCATACGCCCAAACAGTAGTTCATACGCCTAAGTTTAGAAAATTGCCTAAGTGTTGACAAATGCGGATGAGCATTGAAAAATGCGGATGAACATTGACAAATGCGGATGAGAAAGTCAATGCGGATGAGAAGGTCAATGCGGATGAGTAAGTTCAAGCGACTGAGGAAATGCAGATGAACAAAGTTAATGCAGATGAACAAATGCGGATAAACATTGACAAATGCGGATGAGTAAAGTTAATACAGATGAGTAAGTCATGCGACTGAGGAAATGTGGATGAGTAAGTTTATGCGACTAAGGAAATGCGGATGAGTAAGTTCATGCGACTAAGGAAATGCGGATGAACAAAGTTAATGCGGATGAACAGATATGGATGAACATTGACAAATGTGGATAAGTAAAGTCAATGCAGATGAACAAATGCGGATGAGTAAAGGAAATGCGGATGAACAAAAAGGGAAATGCGGATGAACACATAGAATATTTTCTGACTTTTTGGGAAAAAGGAGAAATATAGGCTTTGACTTGGGAGGTTCCCGGGGGCAATGTAAGTTGACTTTTTGAGGTCATAGATGTTATGATGGGCATGTTATGATGAATGATTGATGCTTATTGCATGATGATATGTATGATGTATGTTATGTATGTATGATGATGCCTTGTATGGCGATGTTTTATGTGATTATGATTATGTTCCTGTTATGTATGTGTATCTTTCATGTGGCTTTACGTTGAATGTTAATGAATGAAATGAAAGTATTATGTAACATAAAGTGAAAGATAATGAAAGAGGAACATAATGATAGAATGCATGCATTAATGAAAGAGAAAGTGTAAAAAGGCTTGAAAGCAAAATGTACAAAGGTGCACGGCTCTAAAATGCCATTAGCTCAATTGCGTATGTTTTAGCTAACCCTTAAGGATACAGGCAAGGGTTCCAGTCTTTGTGACTGACCAACGGTGTGGTATATCGTTTATAGTGATTACTCACCTCGGTGCTGGTGCTAGGCTATGTGCAGTGTGAAAGTCATTTATGATCTTTGGCCCAGTACCCGAGTTATGCATAATGTTTTGGGTGTAGTATACAGTTGTTTATAGTGATTACTCACCTCGGTGTTGGTGCCAGGCTATGTGCAGTGTGGAAGTCATTTATGATCTTCGGCCCACTACCTGAGTTATGCATAATGTTGGGGGTGTAGTATGCGGTTGGGATCTTTGTCTCTTACCCCGGTGCTGGTGCCAGGCTATGTGCAATGTGGAAGTCAATTATGAACTTCGGCCCAGTACCCCATTTGTTTGGGGCAAAGCTGATGACACTGATCCAGATAGTGATAAAGAATGTGATAGAGAAGGAAAGGGTTAATGAAAGTATGTGGTGAAAAGTAAAGGAAGATAATATGATATTATCTATATGTATGTATTATGCATGATCTCGTACGAAAGTATAGAACGGTTTTAAATGAAAGTAAAGTATGTTTTATTATAAAAGTAGAACTCACTCAGCATCACCGACTTTTATGCATTTTTCTGGTTGGCAGGTGAGTATTGCTGAGGATGGTGAGGGGCAGCTACTTGGCATTTTGGATGACATTCTTTTGTTAATGTTTTTGCATTGTATTGTGAACAAATGAAATTGTGTAATGAATGTTGTATTATTTTGCAAAAGCATTTGTAATGAAAATATTGTTTTAAAATGTTTCCGCTGCAACATTTATTGCAAGTTAAAATAAATATATGTTTTATGAGCGATGATTGGCCAACTGTAAGCGTCCCGGGAATGGGGCCTTACAAGTTGGTATCAGAGGCAAAGTTTAAGTGAAACAGGTAAATTTTCAAAATAAACCTAAACTTAAACTGAAAATGGGACGGAAAGGGAAGGGATGCCAGTCTGAGTAGCTACGTGCCATCAGGTATTTTCTTTAATGTTAACCGGTATTACGTGTGCATGTTATGTGGTTTATGTGTTGTAGGTAGATTTAGATGCTGATGTAGTCAGGATAGGTAATGCTTGGGGTATGAAGAGTAAATTAAGTGCCTAATCACAACTATCCACTGTAATTAGGGACTTACTATACTTGACATAAACTAAGTTGTTCCCTTGAATGACCATGTTGGTGTTCAAATCTTTCAGTGTGTGTGTCTGATGATGGACGAGGGTAGATCCTCTAAAGCTTCATGTGGTGGAGGTCGTGGTGCTGAACCATGGGCTACGAGAGGAAGGCCCAGAGCCGAAGAGGTGGTTCATGAAGAACCAGAGACTCCTCATCCAGAGGCTGGAGATGAGAGTGCTAACTTAAGGGCCTCGGTGAAGGAGGTTGTTGTTGAAGAGGTGCATCAGGTCATGCAGACAATCTTACCGTCTGTGGTGACCAAAGTTATCAAGGCTATGAGGGAAGGAGAAAGGAAGGAAAGAAGTAGACCTATGGGTGAAAGAAGACATCCTGAGACTGAGACGGTTCTATCTGAGGACGAAGGAGAAGAGGAAGAAGAAGAGCCTATGCCGGAGGCGGCACGAGGCTATAAGTATAGGGCATTTCAAAGGTGCAAACCCCCTGCTTTTGATGGCAATGGCACTGTTGCTGCTGCTCACTGATGGGTGAGAGAAATGGAATCAGTTCTGAATATCAGTGAGTGCCAAGAGGACCATAAAGTGAAGTTTGCTGCCCACTCATTTATGGACTCGGCTTTGTGTTGGTGGGACAATATTGTCCAAGCTGAGGGTAGCAGGGCTATCGAGAGGATGAGGTGGACGGAGTTGAAGAGGCTGGTGATTGAGGAGTTCTGTTCTCACCATGACACATCAACAATACACTACTAAATTCAATGAAATGCACGGCTGGTGCCGGATTAGGTGATGCCTCTGTCATGAAAGATTAAGAGGTACATTCAAGGCTTGCTGACGGATATCCGTAGGCACATGATCGCTGCCCGACCGAGCATGTTTAGGTTGGTGGTTGATTTGGTGGGGAGATTATACGATGAAAGAACTATGGTGATGATAGAAGTTAGCAAGAAAGGAGAGGGTGATCGGAATTGGAACATGAGCAATTTGGACGTGGCGGAGCTGCTCCAAGTGACAAAGGTGCACGGGTGGATGACCGATGTGTGGTCACATCCAGTGCTGGGTCGAGAAGGTGTGACAAGTGTGGAAAAAACACCCTGGAGAATGTAGATTGGGGACCAATGTCTGTTTCCGTTGTGGAAGAACCGGACATGTGGCGAAGAACTGCGGTGTGAGGAGGTGTTATTTTTGTGGTGAGGAAGGCCACATGAGCAGGGATTGCAAGAAGCTGAGGACTGAAGGTTCAGGAGTGAAGGAGGTTAGAGGAGAAGGGCCGAAGGCAAGTGCCAGAGCGTTCACGATGACACAGGGGGAGGCTAGGACGGACCCTGATGTTGTGTCAGGTACGTTTCTAGTAAACCAAACTTTAGTCTCTGTGTTATTTAATTCTGGTGCTATTATCTTTGTTGCTTTCTGTGCTAAACTGCCTATTAGTAGTAGGAGTGTAGATGGACCCTTTGATGTAGAAACTGCCATAAGAGAGTCTATAAGGAAATCTAAGGTGATAGAGGGCTGTGACATAGAACTAGAAGGTCACAAGTTTCCTTCTAGACCATTTGTGATGACCTTATGCGGGTTTGACATGGTCCTAGGAATGGATTGGTTGGCCGATTATGAGGCGAACATTACGTGTCGCAATAAGATGGTTCGGATTAACATCGCCTGATGGGAGTACGGTGACGGTTTATGGTGGTCGAGTCACGACTATTCCGAAGGTGATTTCGATGACGGTGGCGGGAAAGTGCATGAGGGAATGTAGTGCCTACTTGGCCTACGTAAAGGATGTGAATACGCCAACACCACAGCTGACTGATGTACCGGTTATGTGTGACTTTCCAGATGTGTTTCCTAAAAACTTACCAAGAGTGCCACCTGACCGAGAGATTGAATTTCAAATTGACTTGATACCCAGTGCCCATCCTGTTACTAAGGCACCATATTGGTTGGCTCAAATGAGAGGAAAGAATGGATGGAGCAACTTCAAGAGCTGCTTGATAAGGGATTCATTAGACCGAGTATCTCTCCTTGGGGTGCTCCGGTCTTATTTGTGAAGAAGGATGGTAGTATGAGAATGTGTATAGACTACCATGAGTTGAACAAGTTGACGGTCAAGAATCGGTATCCATTGCCGAGGATCGATGACCGATTGGATTAGCTTCAAGGTGCCAGATGGTTCTCAAGGATAGATCTTCGATCTGGCTACCATCAGATGAGGGTTAAGGAGCAAGATATTCCTAAAACAGCTTTTCGCACGTGTTAGGGACACTACGAGTTTCTTGTTATGTCTTTTGGTTTGACCAACACGCCAGCTGCTTTTATGAATTTGATGAATCGAGTGTGTCGGCCGATGTTGAATAAATCAGGATGATACCTTGACTTATTCCAAGAGTGAGGATAAGCATGCTGGTCATATTCGAGAGGTGTTGGAGACATTGAGAAGAGAGAGATTGTATGATAAATTCTCCAAGTACGCATTAGGTTCAGTTTTTGGGTCATGTAGTGAATCCCGGTGGGATTATGGTGGACCCGACAATGGTGGAAGCGAAGATTTGGTGGTTTATTCCGATGCTTCCTACTCGGGGATGGGACGTGTGTTGATACAGAGAGGAAAGGTTATAGCTTATGCACCCCGACGGTTGAAAGTTCATGAGGTCAATTATCCCACTCCCGACTTGGAGCTAGCAGTCGTGGTCTTGCGTTAAAGGTATGGAGGCACTATCTATACGAGATGAAGTGCACCATATTCAGCCGAGACACATAGGGCCTTTTTGAATTATTGCTCGAGTAGGAGAGGTGGCTTATAGATTGGAGTTACCAGATGAGTTAAGTGGAATTCATCCGACATTCCATGTATCTCATTTGAGAAAGTGCTTAGTAGACGGAGATATGATTGTACCACTAGAGGATATCGAGGTAGATGAACGGCTCAATTATGTGGAGCATCTAGTGGCGATTATTGAAAGTAAAGAGAAGATATTGAGGAATAAAATGGTTCCTCTTGTGCGTGTATAATGGAAGAACAGGAAGGGATCGGAGCCTACGTGGGAGACTGAAGAAGAGATGAGGCAACATTACCCATAATTGTTTGAGGAATAACAGGTTTCGGGGATGAAACCTATATAAGGGGATGGACTTGTAGCACCCGGTTATTTTTAAAGTCAAAGAAAGAAGAATAAAGTGAAGAAAAAGAAAGAAAATATATTTTACCTAAGTTAAGGGGTAAAAAGTGTCAAAAATGACAAAAGGTTGGAAAAGTGGGTGTAAAGTGGGCATGGCTGCGCACTCTCTTCTTACACACTCAAATATTCGGATCTTTTACAGAGAAAAAGAAAAGGAGCTAGAACTCTCTGGTATTTTGTTGGAGCATATATTGTCATATATAGTGTGCCCGTCGCTTGACAAATAGTCTAGGCTTAATGTAATACACTTGATATGTTGTAAACACATGAAACTGAGTCATTCACAGGAGCATATGAGAATGAGACTCAGTCGTACGACTAAGCCGTGCTAATGGACCAGTCGTGCGACTGAGAGATGCTATTGGGCCATTCGTAAGACTGAACCATAGTTATGGTCCAGTCGTATGATTGAACCATACATATGGTCCAGTCGTACGATTGAACCATACGTATGGTCTAATCGTACGAATGGGCCAAGTCGCATCTGATATGGGCTGAGACCTATAAATACCAGTTTCATTGTGTAGAAAGGGTGAAGGAGTGTGCCTGGGGCCTAGGTGCTGCCGGTCGAGAGGGGAGATCATACTCAATCTCCCCTTGCCAAGAGTCATGATTCTTATGTTTAACAAGCTTGTAATCATTAGGTTTTATCAATGAAACCATTTTATTCTTGTTCGTTCTATTGTTTGTCTCTTGGTTTTGATTTTTGTTTCCTTCCGTCAAGAACACGCTCAGATGTCAACCGATCCAGCGACTTAACAATTGGTATCAAAGCAAGGTTACTGCTAGAATGATCTAATAATAATTCTAGCAACCCGAGCTCTTGATTTCTGGATCTATTTCATGTTCTTTGACGTTAAACCCACTTCGTGTTCTTCGTGTTTTGCTCAGATCTTGTTACGTGTGTTGTTTCTTGGTTAAAATCAAACTCAAAACCATGCTCTTATCACCCTTTCGAATCTTATGATATCTATTTTGTTTCAGTTCATGTAAAATTCATCAGATTTGGGTTTTTGGCATCCATGGCGGCTGCAGATCTAAAAATCTACGTGCAGATCCGTTCATACGATTGGACCATGATAATGGACCATTCATACGACTGGACCAACCTTATGTCCAATCGTACGGCTGGACCATGAGACTAGACCAGTCTTATGTCCAGTCGTGCGACTGGACCATGAGACTGGACCAGTCTTATGTCCAGTCGTGCGACTGGACCAGGCTTATGTCCAGTCGTGCTACTGGACCAGTCTTATGTCCAGTCGTGCTACTGGATCAGACTTATGTTTAGTCATGCTACTAGACCAGTCTTATGTCTAGTCATGCTACTAGACCAGTTTTATGAGCTGTCGCACGAATATATCATTCGTATAATCCATTCACACGAATGTGATATTTGTCCTCCATGTCATACGAATGAACGGTGTTCCAGACAATAAAAAGGTCTCGAACTACCTCTTGCACAAATTTAAGGATGAGCAAAGCATATTCATCCTGAGGTTCTTTTGTCAAATAAGTTCGATGGATACCCCATTATTCGTTGGACTTCCAGAATAGATGAATGTAGTTAGAACACAAAAGAGAGAAGAGAAGATGTCAGCAGTCGGTGCTAATTTTGTGGGATAGTCAGGAGCATCTGACTTTTTATGGGCCAATCAAGTTATATTTATCCGCACAGAGAGGATTCTGATTCTTAGGGGGAATCCATGTATAGAGAAATTCAAGACACAATTAGAAAGTGATGATGTGAGCTGGTTTCTGATGATGAATCTGAGTGCATGCTGATTTGTTTGAGATTGTCAGCTGTGGATTGGAACCTTCTACTTTTTTCCCAATACACCGTATGAAGACGCCAGGAGAGCACAATGTTTATATATTGGGATATGCTGAATTTGAGGGAAATTTCTGCAGGTGTTATTGTTAATCAGGTTAGCCTGTGTGAAGATTGGAGCAATGGAAAACTGTTCATGTCATTATCTGGAAAAATCAGTCATATGGGGAATCTTGCTGCTATGATGGTGTTTTGTAAAGTAAACGAAAGCTATTGTGCCTAAATTCATTTTCAGGGATATCGTAGCAACTTGACGGATCAGCAACGTTGGCTAATATGGTGTTTCGTTTAATTCTATTGGAAACCAGAGCAAATATTGATCGAAGATTGTAAGAGGTGTTATCTACTATTTGCAAGTAACATCCAAGGGGGAACTTGTTGAAGCATATATTGTCATATATATTGTGTCCGTCGCTTGATGAATAGTCTAGGCTTAATGTAATACACCTGATATGTTGTAAACACATGAAACTAAGTCATTCGTAGGAACATATGCGAATGAGACTCAGTCGTACGACTGAGCCATGCTAATGGACCAGTCGTGCGACTGAGAGATGCTATTGGGTCATTCGTAAGAATGAACCATAGTTATGGTCCAGTCGTACGATTGAACCATACATATGGTCTAGTCATACAATTGAACCATACGCATGGTCTAACCATATGAATGGGCCCAGTCGCATCTGATATGGGATGAGGCCTATAAATATCAGTTTCATTGTGTAGAAAGGGTCAAGGAGTGTGCCCGGGGCCTAGGTGCTGTCGGATGAGAAGGGAGATCATGCTCGATCTCCCCTTGCCAAGAGTTGTGATTCTTATGTTTAACGAGCTTGTAATCATTATGTTTTATCAATGAAACCATTATATTCTTGTTCATTCTATTGTTTGTCTCTTGGTTTTGGTATTCGTTTCCTTTCGTCAAGAACATGCTCGGATGTCAACCTATCCAGCGACTTAACATATTTTGAAGAACAAGTGCAGGAAGTCGAATTCAAGGTAAGAATTCATGTATGCTTATGTGTGTTATGTGTGTTCGGGTGTGTGTTTTTTTGGTGGGTTTTCTAGGTGGTTGAACTCAATTGCAAACGAGTCTGGAAGAAGCCATACTCAGAGGATGCAAAGGTGAGTTCTAGAACCCCTCTTTCACAAGTTTTAACTGACGTTTGGGGCTGGAAATGTATGTATGAAGTTTTTATAAAACTAGGGTTTCATACCTGTATGTTTGAATGTGTGTATGTTGCGGGTATGGTGTGATTTTGGTCTATGTTCATGCTTGATGATGTTATGGTTGTGTTTCTAAGGCTTAGAATGTAAGATTTAAGCTTAGAACATCATAGATGATGTTTGGAGACTGAATCTGCTGATAAGTGTGCCCTAGAATGCTCATACGCCCAAACAGTAGTTCATACGCCTAAGTTTAGAAAACTACCTAAGTGTTGACAAATGTGGATGAGCATTGACAAATACGGATGAACATTGACAAATGCGGATGAGAAAGTCAATGCGGATGACAAAGTCAATGCGGATGAAAAAGTGAATGCGGATGAGAAAGTCAATGCGAATGAGAAGGTCAATACGGATGAGTAAGTTCATGCGACTGAGGAAATGCGGATGAACAAACTTAATGCGGATGAACAAATGCGGATGAATAAAGTCAATGCGCATGAGTAAGTCATGCGACTGAGGAAATGCGGACGAGTAAGTTCATGCGACTGAGGAAATGCGGATGAGTAAGTTCATGCGACTGAGAAAATGAGGATGAACAAAGTTAATGTGGATGAACAAATGCGGATGAACATTGACAAATGCGGATGAGTAAAGTCAATGTGGATGAACAAATGCGGATGAGTAAAGTCAATGTGGATGAGTAAGTCATGCGACTGAGGAAATACGGATGAGTAAGTTCATGCGACTGAGGAAATGCGGATGAACAAAGTTAATGCGGATGAACATTGACAAATGCGGATGAGTAAAGTCAATGCGAATGAACAAATGCGGATGAGTAAAAGAAATGCAAATGAACAAAAAGGGAAATGCGGTTGAACACTTAGAATATTTTCTGACTTTTTGGGAAAAAGACGAAATATAGGCTTTGACTTGGGAGGTTCCTGGGGGCTATGTAAGTTGACTTTTTGAGGTCATAGATGTTATGATGGGCATGTTATGATGAATGATTGATGCTTATTGCATGATTATATGTATGATGTATGTTATGTATGTATGATGATGCCTTGTATAACAATGTTTTATGTGATTATGATTATGTTCCTGTTATGTATGTGTATCTTTCCTGTGGCTTTACGTTGAATGTTAATGAATGAAATGAAAGTATTATGTAACGTAAAGTGAAAGATAATGAAAGAGGAACATAATGATAGAATGCATGCATTAATGAAAAAGAAAGTGTAGAAAGGCTTGCAAGCAAAATGTACAGAGGTGCACGACTCTAAAATGTCGTAAGCTCAACTGCGTATGGTTTAGCTAACCTTTAAGGATACACACAGGGGTTCCAGTCTTTGTGACTGACCAACGGTGTGGTACATGGTTTATAGTGATTACTCACCTTAATGTTGGTGTCAGGCTATGTGCAGTGTGGAAGTCAATTATGAACTTCAGCCCAGTACCCCATTTGTTTGGGGCAAAGCTGATGACACTGATCCAGATAATGATAAAGAATGTGATTGAGAAGGAAAGGTTAATGAAAGTATGTGGTGAATAGTAAATGAAGATAATAATGATATTATCTATGTGTATGTATTATGCATGATCACATACGAAAGTATAGAATGTTTTTAAATGAAAGTAAAGTATGTTTTTTTATAAAACTAGAACTCACTAAGCAACGCTGACTTTTATGCATTTTTCCAGTTGGCAGGTGAGCATTGTTGACATGGGGCAGCTACTTTGAATTTTGGATGGCATTCTTTTGTTAATGTTTTTGCATTGTAATACGAACAAATGAAATTGTGTAACAAATGTTGTATTATTTTGCAAAGGCATTTGTAATGAAAATGTTGTTTTAAAATGTTTCCGTTGCAACATTTATTGCAAGTTAAAGTAATTATATGTTTTATGAGCGATGATTGGCCAGCTGTAAGCGTCCCAGGAATGGGGCCTTACAACCATCCACTATCCATGATCCAAACATTGTTATTCTTTTCATATGGATGTCCCTGCATATAAGATAAGATGATTAGTTTTGATTGGAAACCCAAGCCTTGTTGGCCTTGGGTTCTTCTAATGATAATAACGTAATTGAACCAAAGTTTAAGCATGGGGGTTCAATGGATGTCATTGAAGAAGAGGTTTGGGCTGCATCATCTTTCTTAATCTTCCAATCCATCTTTTGGTTGATCATTGAGTATGAGCTTGTTGAAGCTTTTGCAGCATAGCATTCTTCTGAAGCTTCTTTCTTTTTGGAAGAAGCCTTCACCACCCTTTCTTCCGAAGTAGTCTTCTTCTAGGATGGTTTCAACGGGACTCTTTTGTTCTTTTGAGTCTTGACAGCTTTAGCTTCCGAAGCCATTTTCCCTTTGGAAGAAGGACTTTCTTCCGAAAGCAACCTTGCTTCGGAAACAAGCTTTCCCTTTTTCATCATTTGAACTATTTGATAAGGTCCAAATGAGAAACCTTCCCTGACTCCTTCTCTTTTAACATTATTTGCATAATGTGTGCTAGCAAGATTCTAATAACAATCTTTGGCCATGTGGTTTTGCAGACCACACATTATGCATGCAATGTTAATCTTCTGGGAACTTGACAATTGTTGTTTCTTGTTCTTTTACTCTTAATCAGCAACCTTTCCCTTTAACTTCTGATCCTTTGGTACTACACCCCTTTCGTGAATACCTACCACTTGGAATCCAGTTAAGATAAATACACCTTTTTGTTTTGGGTCTATCTTTAGTTTGGACTCAGCCACTTTCTTGGTAGTTTTTCTTGCTGCTTTAGCTTTGCTTCTTCTAGCTTTGGTGGTCAGGATTTGATCATCACCGGTAGGAGTTGGTAAAATTACCTGGTTCTTCCCTGTGATGGTCTCCATGGTTGCATCACTCTTTGACTCATAAGAAGGTAGGTCAGCAGATGGAACCTCTTGCTCTTTGGTACCACACCTGGTTGTCTTATATACTCATAAGAGTGTGGTGGAGCAATTTCATTGGTTCCTAACCCTCCTTTTTTTGTTAACAAAGTTTTGAGTGAGAGGATGATCCAAGAATGGTTTGGAAGTTTTGCTCAAAAATAACATACTTTCTGGCTTGAGCCTTAGCTGTGACGAGCTGGACTTGAGTCTCAGACAATTTGGATATTAAATCCTTTATTTGAGTCTTATAGTTTATGTATTCATGTTTTAATAAGGACACAGTTTTCTCCAACTCCTCAATTTTTCTTTGATAATCAGATTCGCCCTTTTAAAAACAGATTTTAAAACATTTAGAGACTCAATATCAGATTTAATCTCAATATTGTAGTCCTGATACAATTTAACCTTAGCAATACATGCAGGAGTACATGGATGTTCATATACCTTATTGTCATTTGTTCCAGCCATGAGTGCTTGAGCGGGAGTCACATCCTATACCATAAAGCTCCAATCAACTTCTTAAGCCATTGTAACTGTCTCTATTGACTTTCTAGTGGGCTTTGGTGTAGAGGGATGTGCGGAGTCCTGTGGGGTTCCCATATTTGACTTGGGAGCCTTGCATTCCCTTGAAAAATGACCAAGTTGGTTACAATTGTAACATTTGGCCTTAGTTTTGTCAAACCCGAATTTGTTGTTGGTTGGGTTCTGGGAAAATTGCCTTCCAGTTCTCTTGAAGAAATTCTTTACTCTCTAGGTTAAAAGAGCCATTTGTTGGACTATGTCCACATATACCAAATCATCTGGGCTGAAGCACTCTAGATCATCAAAGCAATACTGATAGTCACTAGAGTACCCACTTCTTGATACAAAGGCACAGTTGTCCTGAAAGGAACTATGTTGAGCCTTTTGAGACCTTAGAGTCTCAGGAAATGTAATTTATCATCCAGAAGTACACGATGTCTGCTGGGTGTATGTCAGGTACCGTTGATGTTGAGTGGGTCCTGAGCCTTCAACAACCATTAAAGCGTTGCTAGCAGGAAGAATCAAGGGTCTGCTTGTCTGATGGCCTCTCTTGTTTTCCATCTCCAAACGGTATCCATCAAGGATGCCATAGAGTTCAGTCATGATGAGGTGTTCAGATTTTCTGTCCTCTTAATAGAGACACAGTAGAACATCCAATCATTAGTGAGTGCACTCATGAACTTTCTTGTGAGGTCTCTAAGTTTAAGATTAATTCACATATACTGAAGGGAAGAAATAAGGTCCATGTACCTAAAGTATTGCTGGCTGAGTGTCTCTGCAGCAATATAGGTGAAGTTCTCGAATTACTGCTTCAGTTAGTCCTTCTTGTAGTTATTGGAGCTGGAGTACATATTAGCAAGTGCATCAAACAGTTCTTTGGCTAACTTAAAATGCTCAATCCTCACCATGATGGAGTTGGGTATTGCAGTATTGAGAATAGTCATTGCACTGTTGTCAATGTCCAGCTTCTTCCAGTCCTCATCAGAGTAGTCTTTAACGGCTTTCTCTATCATGGCACCGTTTCCACCTGGTGCTGCCACCTTAGGTTTATATGGGCCATTACAATAGATTGCCACATCTGGCTGTCTTGATACCTGATGAAGCCTTCCATGTGTCTGCTCCATGACCTGAAGTTTTCAGGGGCGATGATGGGTGCTTTAGTCATCGTCCCCATTTCTACTTCAGACTTGTTAAGGGCCATTTTGAGTGTGGTGTAAGGAGGAGTGAAAAACATGTTGATTAGGATGGTAAGATCTCACAATCAAGAGCCTAAGAAGCTCTGATACCAATTGCAGGATCGGGTTTTTATTGCTTTACACTTGGATTTCTCTCAAACTCACTTATACTACACTCGAATCAGATGAAGCAGAATCTCTTCTAAGAGTTGATAATAATATAATAAGTAGCAAAAGAACACAAAGAAATAATTTTCAAGGTACTTGTATATATTACTTCTCAAGTCAAAGTATTACATGACTTTTGCAAGCATATTACATGAGTTACAATGAGAAACTACATATACTACTACCTACAGCTAGATATAGTTACCAGCTGGAAACCTACAACAAAAGCATATACTACAATGCCAAAGTTAAGGTATCTTAGATAAAGTATTATCTAAGATATGGTAGTCATGACATATCCATGACTTAACTTTTGTCACCAACTAAAGTTGGCAACTATACTAACTGATAAAGGTGAACAGTGGAATAAAGTATGGTCAACTATATGGATTTTGAGAAAACACCATGCAGTATCTCATAGGTCTGCAGCGGAGTGTCAGAGAGACCATACTTATGTCCACCGGTTCTTAGTAGTGTCTTTCGAAGGTTAGTTGGCTTCGGAAGAACAAGTTCTTCCAAGGCCACTTCTACGTCGGAAAAGGCTACTTCTTCTAAGGCTTGAGGACATCTTCTTTTCTTCATACTTTGGAAGTTGACTTCTTATCTTTTCTTCTAAGTCTTGATCTTTGGAAGTCATTACTTTGTCTTCGGAAGTTGGAGTTTACCTTCGGAATTTGATCTTGCACTTTGTTTTTGGAAGAACTCCTTTTTAATCGGAAGTTCCACACTTAGCTTCGGAAGTCCTTTATTAGTTGTACCAAAATACTCTAAGTGATTTGGTTTTGGTTGCACCAGCCTTCTTTTTTATCCAACGGATACTATTTCAGCAATCAATTCATAAATATCTAACATATTCACACCTAAGGCTTTCCACAAACTTGTTTAAATAATGAAAATTAGGGGTTTTTGTCGAGCTCTAATATCACAAATTGTAGTATATGGGCTTACAGTTCGTATGATCTTGAGTTTATCAATCTTCATTTATTCATGTGGAAAAATCCCTTCTTATGCAAGTTATGGCATTACGGACCATAAGAAAACAATCTTATGGTTCATAATCTTCTTCCTCAACCAAATCTTCAATCTATTATCAAATTTCATCAACTTTTAAGCCAAAATTCTTTTCTACTCAAATCAACTTCAATTTTCAACACCACATGCAAATTCACAAATGCACATAATAAGTATCAAAATCTAATGAACTTGCATCAAAACTAGTCTAAAATATGGAAATAAATATACGAATTACATATGTGTTATATAACACGTTACATATATACATACACACATGTTCAAATGCAAACATATATACACATATACATACATATACACAAGTATACAAATATATATATGCATATACATACATATGTATAAGTATACAATTACATAATTACAAACTTTATATATATACATATACATATACGTATACATATACGTATACATGTACGTATACATGTACGTATACATGTACGTATACATGTACGTATACATGTACGTATACATGTACGTATACATGTACGTATACATGTACGTATACATGTACGTATACATGTACGTATACATGTACGTATACATGTACGTATACATGTACGTATACATGTACGTATACATGTACGTATACAT
>BJCM01264886.1:0-24455 GCA_018326385.1 Flaveria bidentis
CCTACCACCACCACTCCACCTACCATCTCAGCCACCACCACAACTACCACCACTTCTACCACACCCTTTACCACCATTACCATACCACCCACCATCACTACCACACCTCCACCCTCCACTACTACCGCCATACCTCCACCAGTTATACCACACCTAATCTACACCACAACCACCACCACCACCACTAGCCACCATGCTGTACCACCATCATACCCCTCCTACACATCGGGATCATATCTGCCTCCTAGTGGGGTAGAGGAACAGATTTCAGCACTTAACCGTATGGTGCTGAGGCTGTTAGCTGCAGACGAAGAGAAGACTGCTCAGTTACGACAGCTAGTAGACCTTATTGCTGCCCAAGCTCTGCTGATATCCCAACAGGCCCAGCTGATGGATGCTCAGCATGCAGAGATGTCCCAACTCCAGGAGCAGCATGTCCAATCAACAAAAAGGATTGAGGAGTTGGAGACCACTAACAAAACCATCATGTTGCGTCTCAAGGGATCCAAGGAAGAGCCCTTGAAGATCAAGGAAGGGGATGGAGATGACAGTGATGATGACAGTGATGATGAGGATGATGGTGATGATGATACTGATGTTGCTGGTGATGCTAGAGACGATGAGGTTGATGATGATGATGACGACTCACCTGCTGCGGGTGCAACACTTGCCAGTGAAAGGAGGACTAAAAGGGCACAAGATAAAGGTGCCTCCACATCTGCTCCGTCAGCAGAAGAGCAGATGATCCAAGACAAGATTAATGCATAGATGTTTTGTTATTTAAATCATATGTATTTGAATCATGTATCAAATTAATGTAATGAATGTTTATATTTAATGTAAATGTTTCTGTCTTGATTATTAACTAATGATTGTTGTGTTGAACGTCTAAATTAAGCAGATCCAAACTTTCAAAGAGATGAATATGATATTGCTCCCCTCCAACAGGTCAAGACTCAACTCACGTTGATTCTTGATCTGTAGGGTATTATCAGGAGATCTGTAATGTATACTCTTGAAGAAGGAGAAATCATTCACAATCTCACTGACGAGCAAATAGACGAAATATTCAAGCTGAATGCTGAAGAGATTGTGAAAGACACTCTAACAGTGCATGTAGAGAGTGACGATAAGCTTTAGGATGTCGATGAGATCAAGATTGAAGATGTCACTGCTCAACACTATCCAGAGTACACTGACAACGAGGGTAATGTCATTCCCAATCTGGGAGACACTCTTGTCAGTGACACTTTTGAGACTCTGGATAGAATGAAGCAAGAGTCAGAAAAGGATACAGAGAAGGCCCAAGCCACAGACACCGAAGTCAACATCAAAAAGGCAGAATGGACAGCATGTTTTGAAGAGATAAGAGCCCAACGCAGTGCTACAAAGTCAACTGTCTACACCAAGCTGTATAAGGTCAAGAAACATCAAAAGGTGGCAGGCCGGATCATAGCGTGGGCACATTTTGAAGACCTCAACGTTTACGCTGTTAAACGTGAGAAGGGGATTGAGTACTTCAGGTTCCCACACGACCTGAAGACTCTTCCAGGTTTTGAGCTTAACCAGTTAGCAAAGTTAAAATTGCTATACACTGACTCTCGTAAGATGTCAGGCTGGTTTAAAGCAGCCCTAAAGAGGGAGTACCACACCAGATGGGTCAACTTCAAACCTCAACAACCAACGAGGTACATCAAACGATCTGAGGTTGACGCCATAACTGGCAAACCAAAAGTAGTGTTGAAGTGGAGTCCACCACGTACAATGTCAAAAATCCCACTACGTGAGATGCCACAGGACTTCACTCCACATTTCAAATGGTGGTACTACGATTAGAGAATGGGAGAGGCCGTGATAGTCTTGAACAGAAATGATACAATGGAAACCATAAGGGTGTTTGACACAATGTGGCTCACCAGCTTGTCAGCAAATGATGTTTATACATTATACAAGTGGCTACTGTTCTATGACTCACGAGATATAGTACAAGCTTTACAATTTCAGAATGTAATACGACTCTGTTTTGCTTTTGAGATAAATATAGGAGTCACCAAAGAAGCTAAGTACAAGAAGTTTGAGGAAATTATGAAAGATGTAAGACAATAGATAGATCTAGGTCCAAGGGGGAGTTTGTTCATACATATATGTACATAGATCCTGATCTTAATGTAATATGTCTTGAATGTCTTACACTGATGTAATATTGGGTACTTAATGAAATGAGAATATTTGGTTGTGATTTATAATGTTTAATATTTCATTAATGAGTTGTGTAACGAATATTGACTAGATTATATAGGTTTGTGATTGTTTGAATTGATATATATAATGTTATAATAATGAATACATTCAAACTTGGTTAAGTGAAGTTCTCATGCGTCCGACTAGACCATGCGCCCAAACAGTGGTCATGCGTCCGAATGGCCATGCGACTGAGTGTCCATGCGCCTAAATAGTCCATACGCCTGAACAACTTCATGCGTCCGACTCAGTTGCACGACTAAACACTCAGTCGTGCGAATGGATCAACTGCATGGCTCAATCGCACAAATGAACCATGCTAATGGTTCAGTCGCACGAATGAGCAACCCTAACCTATAAATACCACTTAATTCGTGGAAAAACGTAAGCATTGAATACACTTCGACTCCAGACGTACCCTAGTCGTCCAGAAGCCTCTAAGTTCGTACTCCAAGTTCATAGAATGCTGTAGATTGATTCCTAATCGATTCTTGATGTTAGATTCAATATAAAATTGTGTCTACGTGCGTTCTCACTGATTGGATCGCCAATCAAATAGGATTCCGCACTATTTGGTTTGGTTAAACACGTTAATCAGTTGGTGTTTCTTTGATTGGATTGGAAGTCATGCACCTCCTTCATTTAAAGGACCTAGATTTTAATCCTAAGTTTGGCATTTCATGAAAAATTGAGATTTTAACAATTACAACTATTATTCATTAGCTGATAATAATTCATACTTTTAGTTTAATTGTTGATATTACTATATTTTACTTTGGTCGTAAGGGCATCCAAGTGGTGTAATTAGCATAGGGGTGAAAGGACATAGGCCTTCGGTGTTATGATTTAGTAAACTAAAAAATTGGAACATAGATATAATTTCTTAAAGTTTGGGATCAATCCTACAATATGGATTACCACAAGGACCAACTGTGTAATTAATGCTTAATATAATTTGTTTTTGTTTTTAGTATGAGATGGGTTCTTGTTGGGTTTCGTACATATGTTTGAAAACAAATTTTAAAAACATGCTTGAATATACTTATGTACAAACCGATCCAGGTTAAGTCTTAGATCGCCCATCTGGATTCTAGATGCAAACTTATAATAATGACATAAACCACAAATAAGTTGTACATCTTAGGAGTAAGACAACAAACCATTTAGAGACACCACATGCAATAAATCCAGTAGATAAATCCAGTAGTTAAATCTGGTTAAACACCAAAGCTCCACAACCAAACTCCTTCGATTATAATACTCGTCAAACAAATGCTCCGATCATATCAACAACAAACAATACGAAAACACATAGCACCATTATTATCACACCCCGACTAAAGCGGAAACATCGAGGCATGATGAAATTGAATCATAACAAAAGGATAAAGAGTATTAAAGGAAATCAGTTATTAAAATTAAATAGTTGGTTACATCCAATTCTAATAACAAATAAAACAAACAAGTAAATAAGTCTTTATTTTATTTAAAGTCTAACTAGGTCCAACTAAAGCTTATCATTGAATCTTAGTGTGAGCAAAGCAACAAACTTAGTTTCCATGACCTGAAAACATGCTAAAATATGTCAACTAAAAAGTTGGTGAGCACATAGGTTTAGAAGTATACATATAGTAGATAACAATGTACAAACCAATACACAATTTTCCAAATACAAGTAAGTAAACTATTATACATGATTCCACAACCAACCCTGATGATCGAATGCCCTCCCGTCTAACCCCTTGACACAAGAGGTCAGACTAATAGTATGCTTGTCTAGTATGCAGTTTTTGAACATCCAGCTCCTTTCAAGTAAAAAAGAATATGTTGACTCAAAGGACGCCCGGTATTGATTGGCATGCATCAAACCGAGTACCAAATGGGCTTGTAAGGCCAATAAATCTATTTACGTACTCCTGTGGCTTCCTTGAATTTAATGGTTGTGTATATTTTAGAAAATAGAGGGACTTTATAGTAAAAAGTGTCATAGAATATAGCAACATGTATAATCAGTTTAATTTTACTAGTATATAAAAGTTGTCATTAAGTTTGCAAAATACTAGTTTGACTTTAGAATTTGAATTCCAAGTTTGATATAGTGAGCAGGTTTCCACCCCAAAATACAAAAGTAAAGAGGGCTATGAACTCACCTTGTAAAGTAGGTGGGTTGATCTTGTAATTTGTAGTAACTTGGAGTGAGGGTTGCCCTAAGTAAGTTTATTTAGTTAGTTTATTGTATATGTCGATAGTTGAGGGGTTGTTATTGTAAAAGCTCAAGAATGGTTGCCGTATACAAGATATGTATCATCTCAGAGTATCACATCCAACAAAAGGATTCCCAGGAAAGAGTTTGTGGATTTTCATCACTTAAGTACCCCGTCTTTCCTTAGTGAGAACTTTTTGTTTGTCATATAACTACATATCGTGTTAAATGATTCTAGATATATACTAGACCAAGTTAAAGATATGTTTAGTATGTTTATAAAGTATGGGGAACAAGTGTACTTAATGGTTTAGCAAGGATGGAAGTAAACAAGTTGTATAAAATAGGGTTACAATCGGAAAATATGAACAACTTTACTTGAAACATGCTTCAAGTTGATAGATAATCATAGTAATCATTAAAGTTTGGATTTTTATTGTTTAAAACATTTTTATATTACTTATTTTATAATAAAAATCGTTGCTTTATATAATATTTATTAAAATATTTAAAAGTTGTAAAATTTAGGGTTTTGACAGCTTTAGACGGATTCGCGCACTAAACTTTCACGAGCTGTTTGAATGGTCAAAACAATGAGTTAGAAGACGTTCTTTATATGATTAAAAAGATAAGACTTTGAATTTAATTTTGAAAAAAGAATCATTGAAAAAAGATTTGTTATAAGGGAGATATGTTTGTTTGAAGTTGGCCCTGTGAATATGTCAAAATACGAAAATTTAAGTTTGATTTGTTTAAGCAAAGGTTTAATGATTTCATATTTATTTGATGATTTGATCCATTTTAGATCTATGATTACTTCAAAAACATGTTATTTAATCATAGATCCAAGCTAATTATGCTTGAATTTTGATAAAACAAAATTAGAAATGTATGAACACAAAGATCACGAAGAACACGAAAAACTTACTCGACAGAAAAAACTTCTTGGATCTTCAAGAGAGATGCTATGAGTTGATATTTGACTCTATAGAAGCTCTAGATTTAGATTTTTGTGTAAAAAATAATGAGAATAAGATCTTTATTTATAATGGAAAATTTAGGATTATAGGTTTCATTTAGGATAGATTTTCTTAATATTTTTATTAATAAAATTCATATATTTAGCAGGGATAAGAATGAACAAATTTTGTAGATAATTATGTGTTAGGATTGATTTAATTTATTAATTATTAGATTTAAGATACTTATTAGTTAATTTTTGTTAGTTTATTAGATATATATCACTTAAATGATTAAAATAATATATATATATATATATAATAAAAAAAAATTTATTAATATTTTATTTATTAAAACCATATAATAACTATTATTATCTTATATTTCAATTCATATAGTATCATGATTATAATTGATGATTAACTTTTTTTCTTCATCGAAAGCTACTAACACAATATATTACTTAAAATATTTTTTTCTTTAGATTACTAAAGGTTTCAATACAATATTTTTCTATATATTATTATATATACTCTAGAATCATCTTTATTAATGTTTTCATTTCATCAAAAGAGGACAAAGACAAACAAGTAGAGGTGCATCATCTCCACGAGTAGGATTCGTGTTTCGTCACGCATAATAAACCCTAATTCTCACACAATCATCCATTTGTCTTCTGTTCGATCAAAGCTTCTCACACTTTGATAATCACAAAGAATCAAACAACCCCCAAACCGATGGATTGATGATCCGATGGATTCATCTCGTAATACCCACCCGATTGAAGACTCTAATGTCGCCCGATACCCCATGATTCATCTCGATGATTACGAATCTAAATTTCTTATTCCCCAGGTTATCCTTTTTCCGATTATTATTCTGCAATTGATCAATTTTCTTGATTTATACGACTGTTTTTTTTTTTGCTATTTCTTCATGGTTGATCATACTATGGATGTTGATTTGAGTTGAATTCGTTGATCTTCTTGCATATAAACACTAGGGTAGAATACTGATTCGATTAGCTTTGATGTTTAAAGTTTACTTCTTTATGTGATTGTGATATATGTATGTGTTGGGATGAACAAGATTGAAATCCCCAAATTTTGAAATTTCATCCATGAGTGCTTCATTGGATTTAAATATGTATATGAGTATCATCAATTTTAGTGGAAACACGTAAATGAATCATGGGTCTTGATCAATAGTGATAACACACACTTGGATGGTGTGATAATCTTCAAATTTCTTGTTTGTATGATTATGTGGTTGCAAAGTTTTTATATTTCTGGAGAAATTTTGTGGTTATTTGTTATTTTGTACATATTATTTGCTAATACTCAAACTAAGAGGACTGAGGATGTAAACTATTAGGCTTCGGAAGGCGATGAAAAGGGTAACACCAGTGATGTAGGGGGAGTTCCTGATCTTAACAAAGAGAAGTTAGTACTTGATGTTGAGAAAAAAGATATAACTGTTGTTAGCGATGATACTCGTAAAGATTTGGATTCAGACCATGAAAAGGAAAGTCAGTTTTTTTATTATGACCCGCCCCTTACTGAAGATACCGGTGTTTGGATTCCTGTTTCGGTCCCACCAATGTCAGAAAGTCAACGTGAAGAATGGAACAGAGGTCTCCGTATGAACTCAAATTCTGATATGGAATGGGATCAGTTTGCTGGTGAAGATAAGGATTTTACGATGTGGGATGTTGTTCTTGATATGTTACTTGCAGCTCAAGGCAAGATGAGATCCATTACTTCCGGTGATTCTTATGCATATCAAATTTCATGGTTATCTGACCAGCTTCTCGAGCATACTTGGAAAGAGGTGACGCATAATCTTACAGAGGCGAGTGCTGAGAGCATAAAGGAACTTCTAGAAGCCGAACCACCAAAATGGTTGGCTGATAGTGTTGCGTCTTATTGTATGCTCTGTAATGTGCGGTTTCATCCTATAATGTGTTCCAGACATCACTGTCGGTTTTGTGGTGGAATATTTTGCAATGAGTGTTCTAAGGGAAGGAGTTTACTGCCTGCAAAGTTCCTTAAATCAGACCCACAACGCGTCTGCGATGTGTGCGGTGTTCGGCTTGAGTTGATTCAACCGCATTTAATGGACCGCATTAGCCGTGCAGCACAACCACCAACACATGACCTGACCGACCTTAGTACATTGAGATCATGGCTCAACTTCCCATGGGGACGAACCATGGAATACGAGATCTATAAGGCTGCAAACACCATACGTGGTTACTTTAAGGTAAAATGTGTATCTAATAACAAGACTTGCCTTAGTTCTACAAGTTATCTTGAAGGTTTTTTATGGATTTTTTTTTTCAGGTCAGTTCTTCGACGCCTGAAAAATTGATACCGGATTCTATTTTGAAACAAGCAAAAGGCCTTGCGATTCTTACTGTTGCAAAAGTTGGCATGATGGTGACCTACAATGTTGGTACGGGTTTGGTTGTTGCTCGTAGAGAAGATGGATCATGGTCCCCACCTTCTGCTATTTCTACCATTGGTATAGGGTGGGGAGCGCAGGTGAGTTGTCATATATCTTTTTCTTTTCTATCCAACTTGATACAACTGTGAAATCGGTTGCTACACTGTACCAGTGTGCCTTGTTGCCAAATTTTGACTTGGTATTGTTTCGTGCATGAACAGGTGGGAGGGGAGTTTACTGATTATATAATCGTGCTCAGAAACAGCGATGCAGTGAGGACATTCGGTGGAAATGCACATTTATCAGTGGGTGCAGGAGCGAGTGCTGCTGCTGGTGTTGTTGGAAGGGCTGCTGGTGCTGACTTCAGGGCTGGTGATGGTGGATATGCTGCTTGCTATACATACAGCTGCAGTAAAGGTAACTTGAAATCCTACTTCCATTTCTTACCGTTTATAGCAACTGGTAATATGATGACATGGATGGTGACATGGCAAAAGCCAGTTCCATGTCATCATTTTACAAGAGTGTTGCTGTTTGGACACCATCACGATTCACGAGCATGGTTGTTTGCAGGTGCTTTTGTTGGTTGCTCGCTTGAAGGAAGCATGGTGACAACACGCGTACAAGAAAATTGCAGGTTTTATGGCAACCCGTCTATCAAAACATTTGATATTCTTCTTGGTTCGTTGCCTCGACCTCCTGCTGCTGCGATTCTTTATGATGCACTCTCAGAACTGTACAGGAAAGTTGAGAGGTATTAAATAATTCGTTGTTCTTCGTATATAACCATTGTATATATTCTTTGCACATATGGTGAATGCGTTCATAAGATGTTGATTGTTGATTGTTGATGATTGATGATTGATGGTGGTGGTTTGTTTTTATCATAGTAACTTTGTACAATGCTTATGTGCAGCTTTTCTTGAAAATTTGTTGATATATAAGTCATAAATACCTAATAAACGCAAACATCACTTTCTGGTTTTTTCTTATCCTCTAGATGCATCAAAACCCAAAATACTGCAATTTTTGAAAATCTTTCACTAGGTGTTTATAATCTGTTAAACCTCTTGAAACGCTAAACACAAGCAAATACACCTGTTTGAGGTTATACAGTTAAGTTTAATTGTTTAAACTGTTTGATTTACAGTCCTTGAAACCAAGCTTTGTAAACTGATCGGTCGTGTTTTATTTTTAGCCGTTAACCCTAAAATTTGCTAAAATCTGTCGAACAAGACCTAAACATCATGCCTTTTAGTCCTAATCTTCTTTTGTTATCTTTCTACTAAAGCATACATTGAACCCTTACCATGGCTGGCGTCCATGCTCCCGACATCTCTTTCTAAACACACCCAACATTGAAATGCTGTAGTGATCGTCTTTTCTATCCAAACAAATTGTACAAACTGAAGTTGTAACCAATCGAGCAGCGATCATTGGGTGTTAGGTTTATGAAAATTTCACGAGAGGTGGAGGAAAGATAAAGCAGATGGATTTATAAGAGCATCAGCTGTCTAGGGAGGTCCACACACCTCGAATGCAGCCGATGCTGCCCTACGGCCATGTTTTCTCTTCGAACGGGTACATGTCAAGATTCTTTGACGTAGTCTAATTGATATAAAACATTTTCTTACATGTCAAAATTCTTTTGACGTAGTCTAATTGATACAAAACATCTTCCGTGTCAATGGGTGTAAATCTAGCAAAGTTTTGTCATAACTGTCACGTGTTTAGTTGTATTTGGTTTTCCATGTCTTAATGAAATACTAGATTATATACATGTGTGTTACACGGGTTGAAATAATAAACATCGTTTGAGAGAATATGAAATATAAGTATAAAATTATGAGTTAGTAAAACATATCTAAACTTGATAAGATAAAATCGTGATTTACATTGAAACATAAATGTTTTATAATGAGTAATCGTTCATTGTAATAAAGTGTGATTTCGCGAATCTTGATATTTTAAAACTTACCAATATTAAAAGTATTATAATTTTAACAATGATTATCTAGAAATTGAATTAAATTTTAACGAAATTAACTCTCACTAAAACAAATTTAATGAAACATATTGTTTAGTTTTAGAAAAAGTTAATTTATTTAATATAGTAGTAAATGGACATTTATTAAGGAAATTATAATAAGTTCCTAATTTGTAATTTTCAATATAGTAAAAACATGTGTCTAAATCTTATGTGGAGCCTAGTTGGATATTTAAAAAAAATATACGACTTATATAGATTTTGATTTATTAGTATTTACGATGATTTAAAAAAATCAGTTATCATATGCATTATGTCCTGTATATAGTAAACACTGTTATCGTCTCCGAAGAGCATTTTAGGAAATCATTAACTTTCATGTGACTCCACCGTTGGCACGAGAATGACTGGTACGAATAAAACAAAGAAAATTGACATAACATACAAATACCGACCTTAGCTCAGTTGGTAGAGCGGAGGACTGTAGTGGTATCACCGTAATCCTTAGGTCGCTGGTTCGAATCCGGCAGGTCGGATTTTTGGTTATATTTTTAAATACTTTAGTTTTGTTTTACTGTTATAAAATGTTCCCCTTATTTATTTATATTTATATATAAAAATATAAAGCTAAATGGTGGAAAAATTATGCATATTTGTGCAATTTATAGAAGTACTTTATATTTCTAAAAGAATTCCAAAACTAGAGCATTTCTCGTTTTACCTGTTAAAGTCTAATGTTCACTTCTTAATGGTTGATGCAGTTTAGTTCATATTAAATTGATATTTTAGATGTTCTGTAATCGTATCAGACAAATACAATCATAAGTAATCTGTGAGTACCACCTATAGGTAATCTACTGTATATAAGTGTTTCCTCCACATAATAAAATCAATAATCAAAGATCAAAGATCCATATCAAAATACTGACCAACGCCTCAAAATCGATCCGATTTCATTGCGTTGGATCAGCCACAAACCCAAACAAGAGCAGTGATCGTTAATATAGTTCAAGGCATTTAGGTACTAAACACAATTCAAGAGACGAGAGCTTTATGCATGTGAGATGTGGTACTATATACAACCAAATAAGCTTTATGTACAACCAAAAGTTAAATTAACCATTCAATCATCTATAGTCTCTTATCCTTTTGGTCGTTTTTACTTATCAACCTCTTCAAGACCCTAAATTTGACACTCATATGCATGAAACATCACCTCAAGGCCTTGATGCGTTTTTCCATTCGCTTCAGACACGTTTTTGAAAAGCAAAGGCGGGTATACCACTCCAGTATAATTTATAGCGAAAAAATAACATAATTAATATACTCAAACGTTAATACAATATACATGTCAGCTCTTATAAGTGATATCTCTATTAATAAATATAACCATTTTTAGGTGCTTTCAAGAACTATATGATAGCTCAAGATTCCATTTCACTTAGCCGAACAACTTCCTTCAACAACCGATTAACTGCATTCCTAACATCCTTGGGCACTTCAAACCGAGTAGGTAAAGCATACAAAGTTATGACCCTTATCACGACAGGCAAGTCCACATTCTTCGCACCCTTTTTCCATACGCTTTGGTTTGCAAACTTGCATGATTCTTTTAGCGCGCACTTGCTGCATACCTGAAAGTACATTTAGTTAAAGCGGGTCTCCTATAACTACTTATGATCAGTTATAGTTTTAATGTATGGATGGAAAGATACGGGTCACTTACAGTTTCTTCTCGGATTCCAAAACAAAAGCGCATAGCCTTGGCTGAAAACACATTTTTTCGACCAAGGGAAGGGCATCCAAACTGTGCCACCACCTTCAAATCACCAGTTGGCAACCACCTAAAATTATCAGAATTTTCGGGGATGGTATCAGAAAGGCTATAAGGTGTGACACATAAGGTTTGTAGAGATAAAAAAATGAATAATATTAGGGGGGCTCGTATGCGTGTCTTCCCATTTTACGTCTTCATTTTGTCATGAAACATGGCATCGAAAAGGGAAATGTCAAATTAGTAAAAGACTTGCTACTTTCATGCTCAAGTTTGACATGGAAATCTATCATTTTATCTCCAGCATGTTTCTATTTCAACTTTTTTTTGTATATGTTGATATCTTGACAATTTTGAAACGAAAAAAAAAACCTCAACCAGGACTCAAAGGTCAAACAACAAAAAAGATAAGCATGTTCAGTATCATCAAATCAAACCACAAACAAAGCATGCATACGGGAAGACAAAGTTGCAAAGAAGCCAAACAGAAAACACAAAATCACAATATTTATATCACCAGACAACTGTTTCATTTCTGATGAGTTATTCATATGATTCTAGGTGAATTTACTACAAAATGAGTCCTAATGGTTTATACATATGAAACTCAACACATCAACGCCTTACAAGGACACTTAAATAGGTTCAAATATAAATTTAATTATTTATGAATTATTGTTAGGATTCTTAATACAAAATGATTGTTTGGTTTACAGATTCAGCAAACCAATTAAAAAAAAATAACATTTTTATTCAACAAGCATGGAATGAATGAAATAGTAATTTTTATAGCGGGTTATTTTAAGTGCTTATGTAGTCTTCTACTACTATTAGTTTGTTTTGCTTTGCTGATCTACATTGTAATGTTATCTGTTATCTGCAATTTATACTTTTTTATCTTAACCAGGGTCTCACTAGGAGCAACCTTTTTATCATCTTATGGAGGAAAGGTTTGCTCTTATTTCATCATCCTTATTAGCTTGCTATATGTGGGATTTTACTAGGTGCATTTATTTGTTTTATTTGTTAATTCATTTCATTGATTTTGCATTTGATAAATGCTGACTAATTTTTATTTTGCTTACATAACTGAAAAGAGAAAGAATGATGCCTACATCAACATTATTTATTCCTATCCTGCTTGTTGTTGTTGTTGTTATTGATCTTCTGGCTGCAGAAAAACAGATAACATTGCAACTTCAAAGTCACAATAACAACAAGGACCACCATGTTATACCCAACATCACTACACCCATAGGGCATTGCAAATCACTTACCACTACACGAAAACAATCCTACTTTAACTCTCATGCTCAAGAACAGGTTAAATTCAACAACTTTAGCTACATAAAAGCCTAAAAACAACAAATCTATGACATCAAATGGGCATCAATCCCCTCCTGATCTTGGGCAAACTCTTCAGATTATAAGACATGGGGTCTACTTTACAATTAAACCTGCTTATGAAACAATAAAGATAACAATAAAACCTCTACTTACTTGTAGATTTCGCGGTGATCCTTCGCAAACTCTTCAGCTGCAAACTTCAAGAAATCCCGGCCATAATTATTCACAAAACAAGAAGCATCAAACTTGTTGTTTGGGAGGAAATTAGCATTGACAAAATATCCTTTTGTATGCAAATATTCAGCAAAAACAGCCATATCAGGTGACAGCTCCTTGAACTCCATCACTTCATCTTCTTTCTTACACTCTGTTCTCGATTTCGCTCTTCGATCACCACTCGAAAACAATTTCGATAACTTTTTCAAACCCTTTTCAGATTCTTGATTCTGTCCCTCATCTGGTAACCCAACTGCTTCTGCAAAAAATGAATCCAATGCCATTGTCTCTTTAACTGAATCTTTCTCATATCTTCTCAATTCCAACTCCAATTCCCTCAATCTTTTCTTGAGTTTTCCCTTGTCATCTTCATCATCTTCAATGAAATGGGGTTCCAATGGCTTCTTTTTTGCTTCTGGCGTATCGAATTCGTGTTGGAATTGAGACGAAAGCGATATGTTTCTACTGAAAATTGAAGTGGGTATCAAAGATTTCGTGTGATTTGAAGGAATCGGAGGGGTTTCATTTAAGTGTTTTGGATTTCGGGGATGAAACAGGGGTGGGTGTCGGGGGTTCAAAAGTGTGCGAATTTGATGCAACTTAAGGGTTTTGGGGCGAATCATTTGTGATAGTTTGATTGTTTCATGGTTGATTTTGGGGTTTTAGGGTGGAATTAGGGTTTAAGAGCATTCCAATATGGGACCGTGTTGAAGATGTAAAACATTTAAGAAGATTGTACGGTTAAATTTTTTGTTATATTAAAATTGATTGTTATTATTAAAACAATGTACGAACTTTCATAAATTTCCATTCTTACTAAAACGATGTACAACTTTCATAAAATTTTTGTTATTATTAAAATTGATTGTAAAGTGATAAAAGAAAAAATGTAACAATAAAGATATATAAAATTGTTATGTAATTGAAAGGGATAGAAAAATAGTAGTAATATTTAGTATAATTACAAGAATGGATGTTTGATTTAGTAAAAATCCAGTTATTATTCTATGTTTTTTTATTTATTTATCATTTTTAACAACAAATGTACCAACTATCAGTTTTACAAACGAGATCGCACCCCCAATCTCCTCAGAAGAAAACTCATTATTGTAAAAAAAACCTCTAACTCAACTTTGTGTATTTTTGCTTAAAGTAAGACTTGAAACCGTGACATCTCAATATTTATATGTCATGGTCATCTTACATTAACCAATTAAGCTAAGTATTATTGGTAAATGTTTGTTTTAGTCTTATAGACAATTTACTAAAACATTTTAACACATCATTTTCGCTTTCATTCACTATTCTCGCTACAACATGTAACACACTAATCGTCAAAGCAATCTATTTTGTAAAATGTTATAATTCAAATCCACACGATGACATATAACATTCCCACACACTACACAACACCACTTCAAGAATGACTCATGAACACTTTGACCCCATGTAATCATCTGTCGAAAATAACTTCGTAAGCCTCAGGGATGGTTTATGATGTCCCTTTTAAAAATGCTCTTAAATATAAAATATCAAGTTTAATAATTTGATTATCTTTAATATTACGTTTCTTTTGACATGCGAACTCTTAAATTAATATATATATTTTTATGTTTTGAGCCGCTAACACAATACCTCCTTGAAGGAAGAAGCAAAGAATATCGATATTATCCACAACGAGAAAATTTAACCTACGCGCTCCGACAGAGCCATACGACAACATTAACATAGTTAATGATATGTCGTGGCGCATCTACGAACTTCGTTACATTCATTGCTCTATTGACATGAAACGTGCTTAAACATATAAAAAATATGTTGGTTTGTTTTGGTTTTGAAGATAAACATAAACAAAACATTATGTCTTAAACGTGCCTAATAACTTATAAAAAAGTAATTTAAATCAAAAGTAAAATAAAAAGATAATTTATATGAAAGTAAACATAGCTTAAAGTAAAAGAAAATAAAAAAGAAAAAAACAAATATATATGTAGACAATAAGGTTTAAAACTAACAATACCTAACCAATCCTCCGCATCCAACCTTTTATTACTAAGTATTTAATTTAAATATATTTATTCTATAGAAAAAAAAATATGAAACAACCAACCTTTGAAATTGAGAGTACAATCGGTGATCAATAGTTCGGTTTTCCCGGACCGGATAAAGAGAAACTTCTTATACATAACATCACAACGGAGAATTAATTTTTTTTACTCATCATTTAAAACTCTTAAAATGTTAGTAAAATGTCATTTTTCAATTTTCAAACTATGTCTAATAACCACTAACGTTATATATACACAAATAATTACTTATATATAAAGTTAGTTAAATGTATTTTTTTAAATTTTCAAACTACGTCTAATAACCACTAACATTATATATACAAAGTTAGTAAAATGTCAATGTATGCTTTCATACCATTGCCCATGTGTATATATACATGTCAATTTTCAAACTATGTCTAATAATCACTAACGTTATATATACACGAATAATTACTTATATATGAAGTTAGTAAAATGTCATTTTTTTAATTTTCAAACTACGTCTAATAACTACTAACATTATATATACATGAATAATTACTTATATATAAAGTTAGTAAAATGTCAATGTACGCTTCCATACCATTGTCCATGTGTTGTTATACTTAGGGAAAGCCACCAATATGATCAAACATGTTACATCATAATTTTACAAAAATAAAATATTGACTTTTAGGTTGTTTAAAAAAAAGAGACTAGATTGTAGCCTTCAGAAAAAAGACGACTAGACTATCTTTTAATTGGTTGATTTTGAGTTAAAGGTCATAGTTGTGTGGAAAGTAATGTGACTAGATTGTCACATGATATTTTTTAATTTGTTGGCTTTGATTTAAATCCTAGATTTTTGCTGCCTGAAAAAGAAAAAAAGAGTCTAGATTGTAGCCTGCAACTCTAAACCAACTAATTAAAAAATACAATGTGTACTTGAAAGTTATAGTATCCAACTAAAACCACCAATTAGAAAAAGTTGTATGCTTAGATGCTACAATTTAATGGCTTCTTTTCTCAAACTTGAAGACTACAATATAGCTGTTTTTTTTTTACATTTTAAAATATAAGAATGAGCTTTACATCAATTGCTTTTGAAGAAGAAATACTATAGCTTTCCGATACGAAGATAATGAGTTTGAGTTTCACTTGATATAATATGCTACAAATAAAACAAAAGTTTTACTACAATTAGTATTTGGGTGGTGAGTTTCCTATGAGTTTGAGTTTCACTTAATGCAATATGTTATAAATGAATCAGAAGTTTACCATAATTAACTTTTGGGTGATGACTTTTTCAATGGGTTTGAGTCTTACTTGGTGCAATATGCTTCAAAAGGATCATGAGTTTTACCATAGTAGGCATTTGAATGATGGAGTTTTTCTGAAATGGTGGGAGGGCCAGTTTCCTAATAATGTCTATGTTAGCAGGGGATCATGAGTTTAACCATAGTAGGCATTTGAGTCTCGCTTAGTGCAATATAAGTTACTTGATTTATTTCCCAATAATGACATGAGTTCCATCCAAATCAGAGTTGGTGTATTCATCTTTACCTTCTCCAAACTAAGAAAAAAATAAGTTCACTCTAATTAGCAAGTAATTAATGAAATAAATCAAGTAACTTATAAGTTGTTCCAAGTTCAAAATAAGGATGTGGCTCAAGCCAGTTAATGCGGGCAACTGTAACATACATCACACACATGTCCATCAATTGACTCAAATCTTGGTAACCTTTCTTGTGAAATAATTATCTATGCGTTATCGATTCGTTTCAGATTCTGATCCTTGCCTTTATTGACTTTCGCATTAATCCTAATATTATAATATGAAAAATTAAAATAAATAAATTCAGCTTTTATGATTAATTATTATTAATGTAATTATGCAAAAAAATGAAATTATTATTATTATTATTATTATTATTATTACTATTTTTATTATTTTTATTTTTATTATTATTATTATTATAATTAAAGTTCATGGTATAAACTATAATTTAGATAAACTTAAGGGATTAAATAATTAAAAGTTGGGGGGCCAAAGTCTAAATTGTCAAAAATAAATATAAATGCCGTAAAATCACCGATCACCCCATCCTGGTCGCCACAAGTCGATATTGTCTAGCCGTTTAGACGTTCCGCAGGTAAAAGATCGTTATACACCTTGTTTCTCTTCGTTCGTTGATTTAGGTCTTGTCTTCTTGTTAGGACCGTGTACGTACGGAGTACTAACTGATAATGCGTGTATATCTAATCAAATAGTGCGGAATCCTATTTGATTGGCAATCCAATCGGTGAGAACGCAGTTTCGATCAATCTAAAGATTAATGAAACGTTATGAACGATTAGAACACGATCAACTGCGAACTATGAAGTTGGAACATGTTCTCTTGAGTCTCTGGACGGCTAGGGTATCTATGTGAGATGAAATTATTGAAGTGTTACCTTTTTCCACGAATTAGGTGGTATTTATAGGTTAGGGTTTGTCAATCGTACGACTGAACCATTGCGACTGAATCATACGATTGGTCCATACGCACAACTGAAGGTTCAATCGTGCGACTGATCCAGTCTCATGGTTCAGTCGTGCGACTGGTCCATTAGCATGAAGTATTCATGCGTATGGTCCATTAGCATGATCTATTCACATGAAGACTTCATACGATTAAGTTTGAACATGTTTCTCAATCATTATTGACTAAGAACTATGTAAACAACCACAAACCTATATAGTTAGTTCAATATGCTTTATTACATAATAAACAATGAAACATTAAACAATATAAGCATCAAACACATATTTCATTTCATTCAACTCATTCATTACATATATGTAAGACATGAAAGACATTTTACGTTAAGCTCCTAAACTAGGTACATATGTATCAACAAACTCCCCCTTGGACCTAGTTTACATCAGTGTCTAACATTCTTCATTAGCTCCTCAAATTTCTTGTACTTTTCCTCTCTAGTAACTCCGGCATGTATCTCGAATGCAAAACAGAGTCGTATAACGTTTTGGAACTGGAGGGCTTGTACTATATCTTGCGAGTCATAGAATAGTGGCCACTTGTATAATGTATAGACATCGTCTGCTGACAAGTTGGTTAGCCACATAGGGTTGAACACCCGGATAGTTTCCATTCCGCTCTCTCTTTGTAGAACTATGACCGCTTCACCTGTTCTCCAATTGTAATACCACCATTTAAATTGTGGAGTGAAGTCCTGTGGTATTTCCCGTAAGGAAACTTAGACATAGTGCTCGGAGGACTCCACTTCAGCACCACCTTTGGTTTTCCATATATTGGGTCCACTTCAGACCTTCGGATTTACCTCTTCGGTTGTTGAGGTCTGAAGTTTACCCACCTGGTATGGTATTCTTTCCTTAGTGCAGCCTCAAACCAGCCGGACATTTTCCTCGGATCAGCATATAACAAGTTTAAGCGCGCCAGCTGGTTGAGATCAAAACCAGGGAGAGTCTTCAGATCGTGTAGGAATCTGAAGTTCTCTATACCCTTCTCCCTCTTAACTGCATACACGTTAAGATCCTCAAAATACGACCATGCAATGATCTTGCCCGACACCTTTAGATGTTTCTTGACCTTGTATAGCTTGGTGTAGGCATTTGGCTTTTGTGCAGTGCGTTGGGCTCGTATCTCAGCAAAACAAGCCGCCTATTTAGCCTTCTTGATATCAACATTAGCGTCTGAGGCTTGGGATTGGCTTTCATTCTTTTCAGTCTCTTTTTCCAACTCATCTAGTTTGTCAAACGTAGCACTGCCGAGAGTGTCACCCAAGTTGGGGATCACATTGCCCTCTCGGTCAGTGTACTCTAGATAATGCTCAGCTGTGACATCTTCAATCTCTATTTCATCTACGTCGTTGAGTTCGTCGTCACTGGTCACATCAAAAGTATGTGCATCTTTGACAATCTCATCTAGGTTAAGCCTGAACATCTTTGCAAGTTGCTCGTCAGTCAGGTCGTGAATGATTTCTCTTTCTTCGGGAGTATAGCTTAACGAACTTCTGACAATCCCTTGCAAATTAAGAATCATTGTTAATTGAGACTTGATTTGCTGTAGGGGAGCAACATCATATTCATCTTGCTGAGATGTTTGATCTGCTTGATTTAAACATGTAACACACAACAATCATTAGTAATTAATCAAGACATTCAACAATATATAAAGATTTATAAACATTAATTACACAACTATAATAAAAGATTCAAGTACAAAAGTTTTTAAATAAATAGACATCTAATCATTACTTTTGTCTTGAATAGTCGGCTTCTCAGCAGGAGGGGCAGAGGATGATGCTCCTTGGTCTTGTGCTTTCTTGGTTCTCCTTTCTTGACCCTGAGCATAGGCTGATGCATCTGCATCACCTTCTTCATCATTATCATCATCTTTCTTTCCCGTTGTTTCTTCATCTTCACTATCATCTTCTTCATAAGTCTCATCAACATCACCATCATCATCTTCAACATCCTCATCATCACCATCAACCTCTCTAATCTTCAGAGGCTCATCTTTTGATCCCTTCTATTTGAGCATGATCGTCCTGTTTGAGGCCTCCAACTCCTCAATCCTCTTCACTGATTGGTCATTGTGTTCCCGAAGTTGGGAGATCTGTTGTGCTTGCTGGGCAATCTGCTATGCTTGGGCAGCATTTATCTCCACAAGCTGACTTAGCTGAGCAAATCTTTCTTCATCAGCAGCTAACAGCTTCAGCACCATGCGGTTTAGTGTTGCCAGCTGTTCCTCTACCCCAATGAAGGGTAAAGTGGGTCTTGTGGTGAAGGTAGTGTGGGATGATGGACCTGCTTGGTGGCTGGTGGTGGTAGATGTAGTGAATATGGGTGATGGGATATGAGTGGATGGTGAAGGGTTGGCTGTAGTGGTGGTGGTTGGGAGTGTGGTAGTGATAGGTGGTGTGGTAGTGGTGGTGGTAGCTGTGGTGGATGTGGGAGCTGTGGTGGTGGTAGTAGTAGTGGTGGTTGTGGCAGTAGTGGTGGTGGTTGTGGCAGTAGTGGTGGTGGATGTGGTCAATGTAAATCTTGGCCTCTTACCCTTTTTGCCATAAGGGTGAGCCATCCTCTTCTTCCTAGAGCCTTTAGACACAAAGGCTCCCCCTTGGCTGCTGGGCTGGTCCGGGGTATAAGATGGATCAGCATCAGTAGTAACAACATCCCCGGATTCACCCTGGCGTCCACCAACCGCCCTGAGCCCTCTTTTAGTGGCTACGACCCGACTCCCCACCGTTCCCACCAGAGGATCCTCGTCCGACTCCTCCTCCTCAAACAGCTGAAAATCAGGGTGGATTGGAGCCGGCTTGGGTCCACTCAGACCATCACACCCTGGACCATCACTTTGGTCCTCATCGTCAGAATCATCGGAGGGTAGAGCAATAGGCTCAACATCTGAATCACTATCGTCGTGGCGCTACTTCCTCCTAGCTAGCGCCACATAATCCTCTTGGGCCAAATGCCCAAACAACCTCCTCACCGGGGGCTTCACCTGCTTGCCTCCGTAGACCTTCATCCTGCCTAAGGTGGTATCATCCATCACCTCAAGCACCACAACATCTTCTTTCTCCTTGGGCAGTGAAGGAAGCTTCTCGTCAATAATCATCTGTAAAAACCGAGGATACATGCAGAATCCTTCCTTCCCTTTAGCTTCAAGGTTCTCGATCATATAGCAGAACATCATGCAGGAGAAACTAAATGGATGGTTCAGTACCAGTGCAACGTATGCATTTTGGATTTGGTCAGAGAGGTCGTCGAATCCTCCACGCCCAGATGCTATGCACTTTTGGATCACATGTGCCAAATACTTGAATTGAGGGCACATGTTGCTCTTGTTCAGTACCCCAGCATTTAAGTCACCGGCATACTTGATCCTTATAAAGCATCCCCGAACAGTCAGGGGATGTAACTTAGTTGGGTGGTTTCCGTCCTCACCCAGAACTAAGACCCGTCTCAAGTCATCCTCAGTGATCAATATCTCCCGACCAAAGATGGAGCTCCATAGGTGTACAAGGAGTAGAGATAGCCTTGAAGATCCGTGATCTGCGCAGAAAGGCTATAATCCCTGAGAACTCAGCAGCGTTCCGGGATGTAGGATCAAGGTGAGCACATATGTTGTGCTTGGTATTTACAGTCCACCTCTCTGCCATGTTTCTATAACACAAGACACATAAACATTAGATTTATCCATATCATAAACACTTGAAACTTAATCTGTTTTGAATTCAGTCTGGTTCAATCGTGCGATTGAACCATATGACTGAGTTCAATCGATCGATTGAGCATGCGATTGAGTTCAATCGGGCGATTGAGCATGCGGCTGAGTTCAATCGGGCGATTGTGCTCATACGCCTAGTTCATTCGGCCGATTGAGTCATTCGCCCAGTTCAATTGTGCAATTGAAGTTCATTCTAAGTGTCCAGTCACATATCTCTCTGTTCAACACTCTAACCCTAAATCTAGGTCAAAACTTGATGTTAAACATTGTGTATAGACTTTTTAGACTCGCAGAAACCCTAATTGCCACAGTATGTCGTTCATTTTAACCATTATGCACGTTTATGTGGTCTATTTGATGGTTATTATGTATTTCTTGATTTTAATCAGTTTGGGCCTGTTAGGGTTTGATTTCATTGTGCATTTTGTGCGATTTCGATCTTTCATTACCTGTAGATGATGTGAAAACACATCACTAACACAATAGTGGTAAAAAATCGACTCGATCAAATTTTGGCAGAGTATTTGTGCTTTTGGGCGATTGGAGGGTGATGAGGGTATGCGACTAACTTTAGCCCTATTTATACTGATTTTATCTTCAGTCGGGTGACTGGACCTATTCACACGCTTCATTCGTGCGACTGGCTCAGTCGGTCACATTCAGTCATGCGGCTAGGTTTTAGTCGTGCGACTGACTCATTTGGTCACCTCCATTCGTGCAATTGGTTCATTCTTGTGATCCAATCATGTGAATGGTTCATACTCATGCCCCATTCGTGCGACTGGTCCATACTTATGGTCCAGTTGTGCGAATGACTATGACTTAAGAATTTTGCCTTATTCACTTTCAAACACTTAATCTATTAACAATCGATAACACATTATGACAAATGATCATCTCAAACATGACCTTTTTAACTTTGAACACTGTTGATCACCTCAGATGTGATCCTTTTACCTTTGAAAACTGTTGATCACCTCAGACATGATCCTTTTAACAAAGAACCGATTTTGTCACCTCAGACGTGACTCATTTTATTTTTGAACTTTTTAGTCACCTCAGACGTGATCCATTTGAGTGAGTGATTCATAGATTGAATTTTGATGCCTAGCCCGACTTTTACCTACTAAATGACTAAAATTTAAAAAATAAACACTTAGAAAATTTAACAAACAAAATCAAGACATATATTTGTATTTTTGATTTGAGATGGATTTTAAACCTATTAGAGTAATTCTAATGGATTTTACTTCCGGGACAACACAACATTAATTCCTATTTATCATTTCTGGTATGATTCATTTTGGAATCATACAGGTAACTCCGAATCACTTGGGACATTTTGATAAACAATCATGATGCTTGATCCTTGTTTTCACTGATAGTCAATAACAAGTTTAGGAAATCATACTAGAGCCACAGGATGCACACAATGATTTTGACTTTCAAGAACTGCAGCTCATGATGATTGTCAGTATACTTGTCCTCTTAAATCCATGCACAGATTTTTGACACACATTGGTGATGATTTAAGGTTTAATTATTTCAACAAGCATTTGTGGATCCCACGCTTATATGGTAATCAACATTCCTCAGGAGATTTTTGAGCGGTCTACGGGTATATTTCAAGAAGAAACTATTCTAAGAACTTTCAAAGAGATGCCAAGCCTCAGGTAAGTGTCATCGCACAGCAAAGAGGCGCAAACAACAATGAATTCTAGAATATTTAGGTTATACTTATTCTCAGGTCAGTGCCACCGCACAACAGAGAGGCACACAACCTATCTTCTTGTTCGAGCAATTATTTTCTTTTTGCACATATTGCACCAACAACATAGGTTATTAGCTTGATTGTGTTTTGCATTTTTCATGTGCTTTGCTCATATTTTATGGTCTTCCGCACACATATGTGGCGTTTATTTTGCTCTTCACCCCTTATTGGAACAACGTTGATTGTGTTAACCAGGGATAAGATGGGAACCCACAGTAGGTTGAACAACTTAGTTTGTAATTGAAATCACTAATGAGGTCTACTTGTCTATTGTGTTAAATCTACTGACACATCATATAATGAACTAGCAGCGTCTAGGTCTACTTTCTCTATGTTTCCTTGGTAGCCTATTAGTTTTACTATCATTTTTCCTTTTATTTTGCTTTGACTTTTCAGACTTAAACTTTGACTTTTGCATCTTAATCAATTTAACTTTTTGAAGTCCCAAATAATCAGTTCCCTGTGTACTATCATTTTCCAAATATGTTGAATTAGTATCACAGATTTAATTTCTTTTCTTTTAGTTAAGCTGTCCTCCTCCCTCGTTTTTTAAGTAATTAACTAAAACGACTAATTTAATACTAATCTAACCTACTCTCCCCTAAAATTCTAAAACTGAAAATATTTTGAGTTTTGGATTTTATAGAAACAGTAAATTAAAATAAGAAAAATAAAATAAAATAAAATAAAAGTTGTCGGACTAAGCATTTTCATCGTCTATGATCACATCACTTTTCTTTTTCACGCCATTAACCTCTAATAGATATAAAAATCTCGGTTTACCAAAAGCTTTTGTATAGAGGTCGGCGCGTTGAAAATCTATAAACAACATCGATTAAATGTTTTTCAAAACAATCACGTATAAAGTGATACTTAATGCCGACGTGTTTAGTTTTAGGATGTTGGACCGGATTTTTAGTTACAGCTATAGCAACAGAATTATCAACGTAAATAAGAGTGTTTGAAAGTTTCAAACCGTAGTCTCGCATTTGCTGTTGAATCCAAATGATCCGCGAACAACAACTTGCAGCAACAGCATATTCAGTTTCACAGGTTGACAGAGCAACCGATGTCTGCTTCTTATAGTGCCATGTGACTAATCTTGACTTGTAGTTCATTTTGCAACCGCCGTAATCCGAGTCACTATACGCTGTAAGCTCAAAGTCATCATCATGAGGATACCACAACCCGAGTGTTGGAGTACCCTTCAGATAACGAAATATCCTT